>DWEI01003526.1:0-12740 GCA_018245875.1 Mysoria ambigua | reverse complement strand
GATTATGTAGGTTCAAATATGTTAGTAAAAAAACTATTGTCATCATGAAGCATAATTTAAACTATAAAAACTTTAAAAAAAGGGAGAGAGAAAGCTATTAAAAAAACTACTTCTTTAGTTTCAAAACCTCCATTATCCCAACATAAGTACAGGGACTCGCAAACAGAGAATGAAAAACACATTTAAAGTAAATATATCATGGCATAACATCATGTGCGATCCCCGAAGAGGAAGGCAGAGGAGTGTGGCACCTCCCACGTTTACTCACTTTTAAGTCCAAATAAGTTTAAGTCCACGCTTAAGTCCAAATATGGCACACGTGGTGAGCCTGTTGCCGTACATCGAGCACATTTTAAGACTCCGAGCTACTACTAAAAATCAAAATTAGTAAAATTCTATAATGCTCTACTCTGGATTTGAACCTAGGGCCGCCTGATCGACAGCCGCGCTTGCAACCAACACTAACAACGAAGCAGTACATGTTTCTCACAAATCAATTATCTTTATTCGACCACAAGTTTTTTAAGTCAATAAAGCTTCACTAGACTTTTGATTTCCCGCCAAACATTTGTCAATGAAGCGCCGTAGAGAAAAATCCACAAACAGACATCCCATGTCCGGCCTAAATCCCGCTTGAACATCGCATGAGTTTTCTGTCGTTCCTACCATAACTATCAATCAATATTCTTGCATTCATTGCGTCCATCATAATGACGTCTTCGAACTGTTCGCGGTCCTGTTGTACTCAATTTTTTTTTCTAATACAACGTTATGCAAACATCTTCAAATCTAGAATTAATGCATACACGAAAGGTCTTCGTGAAAAATACAAGCTACAACTAAGTTGCGTTATAAAATTACATGAGTTTACGATATTTCATCTTGCAAATACTTCTTATATTATTTTCTAACAACAGTAAAATCAATTTATTTTACAGTACATTTGATATTAAATGATAACTGTAACCGAGCGACGGGACAGAAGATGCCGTCCTTAAGGGCTAAGTTAATATGCCCGTGTTGTTAACATCTACAAACGTTGCCTTTGGAACGGAAACAGAAAATTCACACTCGAATGCATATGTGGTAACAGCGAATGAAGATCTCTTTAACTTTTAAAAATATACTATTTAAAACTTTAAAAATATACTATTTAAAACTTTATTTAAAACTATAAAGAACTTTCAAAAATATACTATTATGTATTTTACTACATATATTTGAGTATTTGTTTGATAAATGGGCTAATAAATTTCGAGATAAACGTTACGTTTAAAATCTCCTAGTAATGACTGTCTTTTGAGTTATATGGTTTTAAACCTGTTGTAATTCAAGTTACGACTATTCGTAAAACGTTTAATGCACAAATTAGCAAACAATATCAACTGCAATATATTAGCCGCCAAATATTTTAGTCATTGGCAAATCACTCACCATGCATAAGCTACTGTGTAGATGAAGATACTGTACAGATTTACAGATCCCCATGTATAAGTTACTCTCACATCTTGCGACCGTCTATCCATTCATCGATTTATAATAAGGGAGTGCTTAGAAGTTTCCGGATAAAACTACAACCGACAAAACAACCCCCACGACCGCACCCCCTCACGGTTCAATCCGAGCGGGGAGTCGCGTGCGGTGCCACTGCTGTATCTCCTTGTCCGAAACAATTGATATCGCTATTTGTATCAATACTGCGGGAAGCAGACGTTTACGCGAGCTCTGTACGTGGACGGAATGCAGTGCGCGGACTGGACGGCTCGCGGCCGCGGCGCGCTACATTTATTGTAACCGTTGATTATATTTTGTATGGGAGATCTTATTTTCCTTTACATGAGATGAAAGTAAATGGATACCGTCTGAACCGTTATTGGTATTGGCAGCCAATTCGTAATAACGTTGTAAAGTTTAACAGTTTTGCTGTTTGCTTCAGTATTGTTTTATAGTTATAAGTGCACTTGTAAAGTTCGGTTGTTTATTGTCGATTAATTTACTTTGCACAATCTTGGTAAATTTGTGGAATACCTATTAATAACGTCTAATCTATTTATAGGCTATATAATACCATAGTACCATCATGCATTTCGTATCAGTCACGACCTGGTTCGGTAGGAAGACCCTAAAGTAATTTTTATGTGAGTTCCTAAAGCTGACGATACCTCAACAAAGGTACATATTTTTAGCTTACAATGATTATCAAGTACAGATGAACGAGTATCATTTTTGTGTCTGAAAATGTAAAATGAAAGGTTTTGCGACAAGGGCACGCAAATTACAACACCGGATACCTTTTCTTATCGTCTATTCGTAGTCATGATACCATATCCTTATAAAGACTCAGTGATAAAAGTTCGCAAGTAAAAGAAGACCAAGATTAATTTATCTTTCGTGTTACGAGTACGTCACAGCAAAGTCCATGAAATTGTTATGTAAATAAAGTTGACACTAAACTTGTGTTCAAAATGAATGAGCTTACGAGAGTAATAGATTTGTTTAAATATTGAGATTTCTTTACTTTTCTGACTGAACAATTCGTGACACAATTCGCGTGGGCTGTTCATAAAGTATATATAAATAGGGGACAATGTATTCAATAATGAAGTTCCAAAGAAATTACAAAGTAAATTTATTTTACATCTTCCTTTCGATGTTAGAATGTCACTTTGTATATCTAACCTAATTATTTCAAGCTACGTGTGATACTTAGCTGAGGTGGAAAAAGATGACATTCTTAACAGGACTCGCTAAGTATGAGGAATGCACAATGGACATAACAACTGTAAAAAAATAAAATGTAATATAATATTAAAACTGAGAACACCGTAACCGATTTATGTGCATCCTAAACACATAAATTAACACTTGCAACAGATTAACCACTTCTAGGGTGTCGCAGATTTACAAAGGCGACGGTGACCGTACCATACTACCACCAGGTGACCAAAGTGGCTGTTCATTAGACTGAATAGTTATCAGTTAAAAGTTTTGAATGGAGATGAACAATATCAAATTGTACACAAGTATATATTTAAAGTCAGAAACAAAATTAATATTCAGAAAGCATTAACAATTAATGGCTTTGCCATCAAGTAAGGGATTCAATACTATTTGTAGTTATATTATTTCTGAGTAGCTGTTAGTCCCTTTGAATCATCCCAGAACATTTCTTGAGGTTGCGGTTGGGACCCCGTTAGTAACATTTAATTGATTTTGTACTCCAGAAACTAATTAGACTTGTGGTCTATGTAACCGAACAGTATTAATAACTTATTGCATCCTGCCCTTAACACAATCTCGCGTCTATTATTAATTAAACGATTCGTAAACAATGTCTGTATCGTGTACACTGATTATTATTACAAGAGTTTATTGCGAACATTGTAAATAGACTTTCTAACGTAATTAAGCACTGGCAAGTTCATTGAACTTTTATTAATTTGGTCATAATTTATTGCCGACGTAAAGGTACCTTATTATTAAAATAATGCTAGCAAGACGGGCCCAAAGTAAGGCTTACATGAAATTTAAGCAACAAACACGAAATGAGGAAAACACGCTATCAATCAAAATTCCTTTGTGTATATTTATTATAAAAAGCGGCCAGTACAAGTACATTTTAAATTGGGTTAAAATCAAACGCAAAGCTTGTCTTGTATTTCAACATTATTTTAATTATAAGCCCTCTTACTTATAACTGCGTATTGGACTAGGCGCCACCATTCTAGTAGTGGCTTGGAGTCTGAATATGTGCTCTGTGTATGTCGAAAGTATCTGACGAATCATGGGAGTGTTCTAAACTCCTCTGTCTACCCTTTCTTTGATTACACGCCAGATGTTACGCAATATTTATACTGAATACAAATGAAGCAGTTATTTTTTATCACTTCTTGGTATAATTTTTAAACATCGAGAGCACGTAATAAATTTAATTCCATGTTTAAATGTATTCTTAGGCATAAATTCACGTGCAACTCTAACTATGATATTTCGGTGTTAAAATAAACAATACCGTGTTAAGTTTCAGGTAATGTAAAATGTTCTTTTTTTAAATATATTGACGTTTTTTTAACTCACTGCACAGACCGTTATTAGTGCCCCTGTGTGCGCTACACCGTCCTCGCCGGTGACGCAGGAACCGGTCAGTCCTGTTAGTGGTCTAGCCAGACTCATAAGAATGTATCGGTTACCACTCGTAGGAACTAACGCTAGCAGTTTTGAAAATATAAAAAATTAAATTGCCAGCGTTAATGCTAACAGTTCTCTAAAACGCCGCAGAAGATCAGTTATATTACGCTACTACATATATATACTCTACATATTAACAATACACATGTACAATACATATGTGTATTAATATAGATGTCAATTTCACTAAATTTATCTTGGAACATGCCCACTATGTTATGACATCTTCGTCGTATTTCATGTACAAAGGCGTAACCGGAAAGGAATTAAAAAATAAGAAACTAAATTTTATAGTCTGTTACTTAATTTTCTTTATTCTGTATTTATTAATTAATAACCGTACTTCAAATTAAAGGTTGAGAAAGCTTGGGTGGAGTTATAACCTGTCATTGCTGGCATTTGTCTGGTTAATGGCATGCGCTTCACGCTGAAATAAGTGCCATTGTCTAAATGCAATTTATGAAAGATTCGTCGAAGTAACAAATGAATGATATCTCGACAAATCTCCACACGCAGCAATCTGATTCCAAACTATGCACAGAACCTGCGCTGTTGTAAATAGATTTATAAAAAGCTACATACAAAAAACAGAAGTGATAGTTACTAGTCCTCATCACGAAAATATTTGTGCTGGACAAAAATCAAATTTACAAATTCGAACCCCGACTAGCTCGCTGACACTGGATCAGCAATAATAAAAACCAAAACAACTCATGCGACTTAAACATTGTTACTAGAATTTAAAGAGAAATAGCCAAACAAAAATTAGAATAACAATGCTGGAATTGTCCTAGCAAGAGAGAACTTTCTGTTGATTATCACTGTCCGGTGGCGAGGCGGATCGAGAATCAAGAGACAAGTGCCCACTCCATGGTGAATGGTCCAGGGAACTTTGTATTTCCACACTCTTCAGCCACTATCATCCGTCGATGTTTATTCAGCCTTCAGCCCTAAGAAGCTTATAATGCCGCTGTTACTCTATTATTAATTCAAACCGGAGCCGTATCTGCTCGGCGCGCCCAATTAGCGTAGATCTATTTTATTTGATGTTCAAACCAAAACCAGTTATTATATCGAAACGCTGAGATGTTTTCGTTCTGGACAAACTTTGCGTTTAATTTGTCTTATAAATTAAAAAAAGAATTTATCTTATAAATTGTTTGTACAATTAACCCTTTACATAAAATGTGCTTATTGTTGGTAATCTAACAAATGATATATTTAAAATCATTGTACAAATTTTAAAAACTATCCAAACAACAAACTGAAAAGGTGCTCTGGATATGTAAATACGAATAAGACATCAATTTGGCCGTCAAGACAATCTAACACATCTCTCAATTTGTCTGTCGGTCTCAACAGCCGATACAATGGGCCATTAATTAAAACGCAGGCGAGTATAATTTACTGAGCTAAGATGTGTCGGCAGATATTTTTATGGGGTTTAATGGCGTGACATGGATACGTGCTGCGGGGGAAACACGGAGTATTGTGTTACGGGCTCAGTGGTCTTTATCGAGGCGAAATTTCATTATACTCGTACCCCATTCCACCTACCATTCAATTGGAACACCTTCGCACAATTGGAAGGGCTGCTTCAATAGGTTGTCGGATGAAATTTCTTAACATTCTTCGTTCATAATAAGCAAGGCCCGTCGTGCAATGGGCAGTAACGGTGTAATCGTGGCACGAAACGAGATCGACAGATACGAACGGAGATTAAAGTCCGCTTAATGAACTCGTATAAAATAATGTTGCCGAAATACTTAAGGATTCGCTGATAAAATTATTTAGAATTTTGGCACAACTTTTCTTTCTGCCATCTCGGCGTTGGCAATTTGGGACGGCCGAGGTTTAACGCTCTAACAAAAGATACCTACTCGGCGTTAAAGTGAAATGCCGAATTTGAAACTCGAGTAGGCAACAAACAAAATGGACGGCAGCGTGTTCTTGTGTATTTTGTAAGGTTTTCCGTTGTTGGAAATAAAATTTGTTGTTGTCGAGACATCTGTTAGGTAAATATCACCTTTCTTCTTTAATAAATCTCGTATCAGCGTGTGGTATTGAGTGGTATTGTGGAGATTCGGTAATGAAGACATCATTATAGAACCGGTTTGGCTCCGTGGAAAGGCTGGCGCGGCTCGCACGAGAGGTTCTTATGACCACATATTTCTCGGAACACACAGAATTAGTGGGTCCAACTTATTGCGTTGACCTTAAGTAGCTAAGTGCTTTTGTAAATTACGACAGCTCACAAAAAGGATAAAATATTTTCAGACAATTTTTATTAATTTCAAAAACTTAGGCCTTTTCTTAATTGATAAGTTTTTGAGCACTGAATTAGAGATTTACAAATATCACTTATAACATGCTTCGAAGGTACTATTAAATTCGTTACAAAAACATTTTTTTTTTCAATAAATAATAAACCAGTAACAACGTATATCCCACAAACACCACCACCACCACCTCATCGTAATCATTATTGCTTTTTGAAATGATTTATTTTATCACATCAAAATTCATAACCAACTTTTGAGGTTTCAAAATCATTTATCATTGTAATATTGATATAAAATAACATGCATCCCTTCTGATCCCACAGGATATAAACAGAGTGAGAGAGTAATTCACAATTTTGATGATACCCTTTACACGTTTGAAAGAGGGAGATTTAAAATATTTATGTACTTCAAAGGATTTACTTTCAATTGAACAAAAATCATTCACCCGCCAAATCAAGTCATTAATCATTGGAATAAAATGGAAACCCATAATCTATGGCGCCCGTCAAGATATGTACATCGACACAAATATTGAGCTTGTTGTGACTGTCGCTTTAGTTGAATTATACACAATATTTACACAAAACCTACTTAAATTATAAAAATAAAGCTTAGTCTTTCCACATTAGTTTACGCAACCCTAGAAAAATATTTATCTAATAAAACTGTCAGTCAATAAATTTAGATCGGCTTTAAAATGGAATTAACCGAACTTATTATTCCAGACCACATTCGCTAACGAGTGAACTGTCCGGAATGATCGATTTGATAAGAATTTAGCATAAAATTGTTTTCCTTGATAAATGTATCTGAAAATTTGACTCAAAATTGACTATCTGTACGCTTTTTATCAGTGCGATGTACAATAACAAATATCTCTGCTGTAACATAGCTAACTGTATACTTATGAGAGTAATGCCGAATATAATGTACATTAAGTAACATTGGTCAAACTAGACATAATCGATGTTCAAATATCAGCTCATTAGCCTGTGTATTTTACGCGATGTTAAATTCTTTGTTATCATCAGTGACAATAATAATTTGAAATTACCCAAATTACTCTTCAGCACTCGTTCACTTATCAAGTGTATGCTACCCCACAACAAAATTTAATGCGTTATACATATGCACCATACAATAGTATGATAACTATTCCACCCTTCCGAGGTCCTTTTTCAAAGGTTATCTATTTAATTCATCTTTGGACTCTTTCACGGGTCGATCGCAGACCGCGCACGGGCGAGATGTCGGTCACACCCACACCCAGTCCTAAAGATTCGAGTTAAATCTACCAGAAGACATTCATTTATTCCTGATAACGATAATATCTTCAAGGGTAACTGAATACACTGAATGATTATTTATTTGATAACCTTGTAAATGGAAATGTATTAACTGATGGGGATGAATTACTTAATATTGAGATGTGTGTTAAGTTAAATATATTTAATATATTGTTGCCTTCAACATTTCTTCCTTTATTAACTTGAATATAATTAACTTAACATTTAACTAGTGAAACGTGAAGTGTACTACACTTCCCCGCCTACCTCTTCGGAAATTACAGGCGTAATGTTATATTGTTGATAACTAACAATTTTAATGATAAATTTTAACTCCAGACTTCGTATTAAAATCATTTGTATATTATTTGACGTCTTCTCATTAAATAGATGATTAGATAATATATTTTATAATTGTATCGTATAATTATAACTTATTTATATAATGTACAAACATAACATCACGCCGGTAATCCTGGAAGAGGTAGACAGAGAAATGCAAAACACTCCCACGTTTCACCAGTTACGTTTACGTCCCACTATGGAATAGGTGGTGAGCTTACCGAATTGTATATTAATCGGTCAGTGTTAATATAGCTACAATACTTAGATAAATTAAACATAGCAGACTTATTGCATAATTAATTACCAGTATTTTGCCCTTTCATTGTCTAGGGAGATTCCCAGCAACGAAACAACAATTGACTAAATTAAATACTGCTTTACTGTTTATGAAGGACGCATATTCACATGCTCGTGCGTTTGGCAACAGAAGCTAGTTGAAAACACATTATAGACGCAGTTACGTGTGGTGAGCCCCTGTTGCGTATTGCCATGCGGTTGCCATTACAGGAGGCGGGCTTAGCCATTGGCCGCTCGCGTAATGGCCTCATGGCCGTTAATGTACCCCACTGTACAAATTTTTTGTAGTAACCCCTTGCCAACAAGTAGTTGCGAAATGCTGATACTCACCCCGAAAGCAACGCGCGTATCAACGGAAATTGCCGATCGGTGCTCTCTGTTTACCCCACAAGAGACCTGGCGTGATGATAGATGATACAATGAATTGCAAACTGTATTTACAAAATACCAAGTAATAAAATATTAATATGGAAGCTATTATTTTTGAGCGTAGTTACTACGTACAGATTGGGATACATATTCATATTGTCGATTACACGTATGTGATAGGTCAAAAGTATTTCACGAGAGTGCATATAAATTCATATCAGATATCGCTTTCTATTGTTCCTCCCACTAAGTGATCCAATGGATTTATGATCGCAGCGCCATATCTGTTTTGAATGTAACGTCTGTCATTTTTATTATACCATGGGCGGTGTATTATTTCACTCTTTTAGTTCCCATTATTGTATTTATTGGTTACATTTGGTCTTTGTTCGGCGCACAATCGCTTCGACGGTTGCTGCATGGGTGTAACGATGTTTTTTGCAATAAATCATAGGTATTGGTTGAATCAAACAAACATTGGTAAAAAGTGAATCATGATTTATAATAATAATCGCAATTAATGAATCAAACATTATTTGGACAGATGTCACGGTGACGTGGGTACCATAAACAATTATATTTAAACATAATCAATACAAATTCATAATTAGTTGTACTGTTATTTTTCTAATAGTTATGTAGTCGGTAAAAAGTAAATACCTAAGTTAAATGAACAATATTTATCGTAGATCGTACAAGAAGAAATCACGAATTTTACATTACATTCTTTGAATGAAGTATTTTTTTCGTGTTGTCAATATTAATTCGTAATATAAATCTTACTATATGCGTCTTCACTAAAACGAGACGACAAACAATATCACCGTTGCGTCAAACCGCCCGTCGCGTCGCTAAAATGCCTACTTTAGGCCTACATATTAGGCCTACCGCATTCACCGGCGCTATATACAGAGACCTATTCTGAAACAACGCTACGAATTACAACGGGAAAGGAAAAAATGACCAGTGTGGATATCGAAGCCGGAGTTTTGGTATTCGATGTGCTTTGAATATATTATAAATAAAAATATATTTTGCAGATGTCCCCGCGGTGCTAAGTGACGCGGCGGTTTTGTGATACTAGTGCGCAGTGACAATGGCTTTCGCAGTCCGGACTATGAGAGTCCGCGGTGTGGTTCCCTGGCTAGTGTTCCTGCTCCTGGGGCTCGAGTGCCAGGTTCGGTCCCAGGCGGTGCAACAGAGCTCCGAGGTGGAGAGCTCGTACAATTTTTACTACGAACAGCCCTGCTGCACCGGCGCCGCGACTAAAAACAAATATCACGTGCGACACAAACGAGGTACGTTTTTGGTGTTATTCTTGAATTTTTATGGTCGCTTATTTGACCAAAGTCTCTGTAATTGACTTGTTTTTTTATAATATACAAATTCTTAATGTGCTATTTAATATCTGATTAAGCATATTATGCCGATTTAATTCCGCATTTTATTTTCATACCTATATTGAGCCATTCATACCTACTATAGGTTCTTAAGTTTATCAATTTATTAATTAAAATTGTAAAAAGCTTTCTTTAATTAATACCACAGCATAACATATTCATAAACCTTCGCTAAAATGGTGCCAGTTACTAGCCGTTGCTGAGCTTTTACGATGATTTATGCAAACATGAATATAATTACTCATTCGCTACACCTATACTTTTACTGCAAATATGTTTATAACAATATTAATAGCTAATTCAATCATAAGCGAAATATATAATTCAATCATAAAGCGAAGGTTTTTTCTCCGAAGTTACATTGTACATTTTTTGTCCCAAGAAATGTAACGAAGTGCTGAGAATCATGATTCATGATAATGCAGAAAACACACACACACACACACACGCACGCACACATCTGCGTGTGAGCGTCTGCGCCTGTGTGGGTGTGTGTAATCTAAACTCTATTGCCAACACATTCATAAGGCGACGCTTTCAAGGGTACGTGATGTGACGCGAGATAGATATATATTTTTGTATGTGCTAAACAAGAACGGAGAGTTTCTTTTGTTTCATTGCCCTCCCTGATGATGTCGAGAGATTTTAATACAGTTGTATTTAATGTTCGCTCCGAAAGTTCGAAACGTATTCAAGGCTTCCGGTTCAATTCTGTCGACCGTGTTTGTTACGTTATGTACTGTTTAAATAAATAAGAAGTACTACATATTTTTTGTATGGGATGCGTCTTAATAAATAAAAATATATAGTTGAGAGTTAATAGAGATTGAGAGATTGAGATGAGATAGAGATTGATGCCAATTGCTAATTACACTGCAAAAATTCTCCTCGTCTTCATAGCCTTTGGGAAAATATACATTTAACAAAATAAACCTCTAAATCAATTTACGTAATTATTACGGAGTTTTCAACTGTTGTTGACACTATAAGGATATCGTTTAAAAATAGAAGGCTGAAATTTTTGTCATGGTTTGTTAACTCATTTTACAATGTAAAAATATAATAAAATGTATCAAAACCAGTACTCTTTTTTTTATTAAATAGACATTTTACATATATTCTACTCGTAATAAAATAAACGTTGTACATGCGCCAATGAAATTTTAAATTCGACGTGCTTTTCACAATAAGCGACGTAATTTCGAGCTGGTCCCGGTATGCCGCAACCTATGTCGGCGCGGCTGACCGCTCGGCCCGCCGTCAAGCGCCAACCTAGGCTGTGCAAAAACCGTGCTCCGACATCCAGCGTGGCAGGATACCCACAGGAAACGCCTATGTCCAACAGTGGGCTTACCGGGTAATGATGATCACAACGAGTACCTAGTATAAGGCAATACTCGCATAAATTTATTGGTTTTTTAGCGCGCGTCAGCTGCCATTATATTCGCTAGTGGGTACATATATTACATACATGGAGCTCTTCACGCCAGGCCCCGTACCAGTTAGGCAGGGAGCACCAGGTGCCAAGTTATTATTATAGAGCCGCCGCGCTACTTCTACATTCAACACTGTCTTCATACATGTGCGCCGGTTTTTGAACTCCCTTATCAGGCAGTAATATATTCGCTTGTCATTTCGAAATTTCTTGCGCATTGAAACATATAAAAATTACCAATGAATTATTTAGAATTCGAAGGAAAAGTTCTGTAATATTTCAAGACGCAAACATTAACTATTGTAAATGTAATTTACATTAACTATTGTAAATATAGGTAATTTACTTTGATTATTGTGAATAGGTTAGCGTCAAACCAATTGAACGGTACATTAGCTGCGTATTAACAAAAAAGAAACACAATTTTGAATGAAGGAAGCGACGACTGAGTAATTACAATCAATTTACTAATAGTTTGACATGTATCCGAAACATGGAAAAAGTTTCTTGGAGACCTTTATACGGGGGGGACAAAAGACGGAAATACGGGTCGAAGCACAAAGCAACCGTAGGAAATAAATTGTCATACTTAATTTGAGTAAGTTTACATTGATTAAAATAATATTGTAGTACCGCGTTGATATGTATTCATTATCATTAGCCTTTTGCAGTCCACCGCTGGGCGTAGAGCTCGCTTGAGGGGTTATACATACCACCACGCTAGACATACTGGTTAGGGTTCGCAGAGCACAGCCTCTCGCAGGACCTGCGCTGCTGCTCCTTGCGAACAGGGTATTGAACTGTGCCTAGGCAGAGTCAGCATGATGCCGCGATCTAAGAGCCTTCAGTTTAGCCGCCTCTCACGGCACCGTGTATACCACCAGCACCGGCACGAGGTCGGAGCATGTATTCGTGCTCCGCTCCCGACACGGAAATGAACACAAACATGACTATGCATTGATCACGTTAAAAATAAAAGCTTTCTGAGATTCTACACGGACATTCTGTGGAAATACTACGATGTTCATAGAAAACCTTATAAAATGTTGTTAAAATACTCCTCGTTGGTCGTGTTGGTTGCAGATGCGACTGCCGATCGAGAGGTCCCGGGTTCGATTCCCGGGTCGAACACTAC
>DWEI01003525.1:0-12745 GCA_018245875.1 Mysoria ambigua | reverse complement strand
GATATTAGTAATTACCTATGATCTATACCTCTATACTGTAAAATTTAGAATACATTTGTTAAAATTTATTGTTTCTCGTGTTAAAAAATACAGTTATATTTTTTTTCTGGGTGCTTACTGATCGACAACAGATTGTCATTAACTTGATATTTAAAGTATATATGAAAGAGAACATTTAACGTTTTATTCAATATCTACTATTTAAGGTATTTGTAAATAAAAATCATGTATAAGTTTTTAATTTTCTGTAAACCTAATGTTTTTTTACACTGCAATAAAAAGGACAAATATTTGAATAATAACAAACGCTTTTCTATCAATAAACTCTGTATGTCACCTTCATGGCGCGGCTTCATGGCGTATTCTTAAATATAGCTACATAGGTTTCCCTTCGCGTAATAATATATAGATAGTGGTGTGGCGTGACAATATAATAAAGATATCTTTTAACACATTCGTATCTTCACGGTAGGTCGCCTAAAGGATAGGCAAGGACGACCGAGTGATATATGTATATTTCTATCCTTACAAATGTGCTGCAATTTTTTTTTATTTTTTTTTATCATAGTACAGTTTTTTCATTACGACGCTTATATATATTATTAGAATGCACATCGCGAATCTCTTTTGCGCACATCATCTCAGCGCTTGCTAAAGAAAAAGCTAACGAGAGTAACCCTGATGCTTAATGAAACTTGACGCACGCGATTTTAGCTGTTTTCAGCTACAGACGGAGATGTCTTCGACTGTTGCTATGCGCCATTCTCGTTACAATTCAGATTGTTAACTGCCATCCGAAGTATATGAGTAAGTGATTATTTATACACTTGAAAAAATCTTTAACCCACTGACATTAAATCTGCCGTTTGTTAATAATAACAATGGTTAAGTAAATTATCGGTATCTAAGTAAATGTAACCATTTAATAGTGAAAAACCCCATAGACTTGTTGCGGGTAATGGAGCTGAAAAACAGCGAACTGCGACTCTTGGACTTCATTAAATTAGGCAGCACAATAAGGGCCGGGCGTGTTGCCACACACCGGACACGAATCCACACTCCGACCTAGTACTAGGAATTTAAATTAAAAAAAAAAAACAACATTACACAACCCGGGGATCGAACAAACGAGCTCGTTGGTCGAGCATAAACACACGCAAACAAACAGAAATAGAACAAAATGTTAATTAAATAAACAATATTTATTAATTATTCATTATGTCCAATAATAATATGCAATAACTTGAATATTTGAATACATAATGTATTTAATACATTAGTATCGTGTTTAGCTGAACCTACATTATGTGGGCAGATATTTCATCAAGCTGAGTGTTCCACGTGTATTAAATTGATGAACGTAACGACCTACTTCCTTAAACAAATTCATTTCACTAAGCGAGCTCCGTAATACAATTTACCTAATTGTTACTCATTGTACCTATAAAAATGTACGTGATTGATATACTAGTGAAGGATAGAATGGATGAAAAATAAAAAGTATGTAACGTTACATAAACGTAACGCCTGTAATTAAGATTATGGTAGGCAGCGCAATACATTTCCGCCACTTACAGGATAGGTGGTGAGCCTATTGACGTGCGAGGACGTGAATAAGAACATTAATGTAACGAGCGTAACGTAACATCACGCCTCTATGACCCACACGTGGTACTAGCATCGTAGAACCATACAGCGGTGCGTCATATTTAGTAACGCTGTAAAGGAGACGTGTTTGGATTATTTCCTCTCACTCCGCTACCGGGCTGACTTATTCTTGCGAGCTGACAAAGAGGGCAAATAACCCTCACTAAAAACGAGTGGAGACATGGAGGCAGACATCCAAGAGCTGCACGGATTGGGCTGGTTTCTACTTTTTAAGGTAGGGATATCCATCAGCCCTTCAATCGCACCGTGACCGAGAGCTACGCGGAGTCAACATCATTACTCCATAGTAGTCCACTGGACAGGCCACTCCTGAGTGGTTATGTCGGTGATTTCCACGCTAGACGTGCGGGTTGCAGATCGTAGAGCATCGCTTCTTGCACCGCCTACTGCTGCCCATAGGCGGGCAAGGCTAGCTGTGCCTGGACAGACCACGCCGTACTGCGATGTTCCGGCGCTGGGTTTAGTGGCCTCTGACGTCATCCTGCATCCCGGCACGGGGTCGGGAGATGTGTTCTTACTCCGCACTGACACGAAACAAAGACGCGGAGTCCGACCAGCTTCTACTTTATGGTGTTTCTATGCCCGCTATAAGTACCTATACCTTGTATTTATATCTTGGGTATGTATTCGTATTGTTTGGCAGTCTTAATGTCTACAACAATAGCTGTTATTGTATCCAAAGGGGTTGTATCTTGAGGGGTTGTAGGTCAGAGTAGGTTGTATCCTGACCTACAAAGCTAAAGGAGTCGACTCCTCAAGTAACCACGACATCAGGTATGAAATGGTGCGATGTCCATTGAGGTCCTCGTCGGAAGGATAACGTTGTTTTTCATGAGGTTGGTAATACAAACAGAGGCGCCATATAGAATCACGGTCCTAACTGGGTGGTTAGGTTAAAACGTTAAATAAAATAAATAAATAAATAAATTAAAGTAATCGTTCTTGTATCTGTAAAAATCAAACATTCACAGGGCCAAACACATCATGATCGAATGTCATTAATCATTACAGCTGTTCTAGGCAGTACAATAATATAATGATTGCGAACTTTACTTTTAAAAGACTATATCAGTTTAGAGATTTAAGTGCTCCGCGAATTTTCTATACGAGGTAATATTTTATATTTCTACAGCTATATAGATCGGATGTTGCATTCTTATGGTTAATGTGAAGACCGTAATTTGTCAACTGATAGTAGCTCAAATTTTAACAATCCGGATTTGACGCATTAATTTTTTGTTTTACATGAAAAACAAAATTAATGAAAAAATATTCTTTCTTAATTGTAATTTTTGTATTACTGATATTCAATTTATAAAGTAAAAAGTGAGCATTTGGTATTGAACACAAGACCACTCAAGAAGAAATATTCTAAATTTGTAAATTACTTAGCCATTTGTTCTGTTAAAATATCATTTAATAACAAAACCTTATATTCCAAACGGCATCTTAAGACGTCCGAAGCAAAAACAAGTGTTTAACCAGTATCTGTGTGACCGAACGCGTTAAACTTGAACTGTCTGAATAAAAACTTAATAAACGTACCTTTTCTTATCAATAAACTGGTGACCCGTCGCAGCGCCTCCCGCGGCGACTTCTGGAAGAACTTGGGCGTCAGGTTGGGCGGCAGCGTGAGCGGCTTGCGCGCGCCGGGCGCGTCCCACGGCACGGGCTCCGCCGCCAGCTTCGCCGACGCCGTGATCCGGTCCAGGTGCTCCGTGGACGCGGGCCTGTCCGTTGCGGCCGTGCGTTAGTGGCGACTCTTTTATTTTTATTTTTAATGGACAAAACATCCTGCATAGAACTCGATGAGTTATGTTGTACAGAGCCTACACTACGGTCCTATTTCTAATTTAAATTGACAGCCACTACATCTGATATAGAAATTAGTAATGGTATTATACTGGTAGTATAGAAATTAGTATCAGGAATGTTCCTGGAATACAAGTTTCATCACAAATTGTTTCCTTTCTTTTAGGTAAAGTAGCTAAAAAATATCTGTTTTTCAATGATTAAGTGCAGTAGGTAGGTAAGTCAATGAATCGACAAATAAACTAAAAGACAAAGTAATTTCAAATGTATGTATATTTCATATCCAGTGATACTAAATTATACTATTGATGAGTGACGAAAGAGTATCGCTCGGTACGCTATTAATCGGATGTGAATTTAATATCTATTTTGAGGAAAATGACCCAAAAAAGACGATCCTAGCAGCGCCGCATACACCTCGTGACGTAACAATTAACAAGGCGAAAACGTTATTTATTAAGCATATAATGTATGAAACGATTAACTTATGGATACACAACACGAAGGGCATCCGAGTGACTATGATACCTGTGGCGCTGGCGCGGGTACCAGCCGCGCGGCGGGCCGCCCAGCCGCAGCAGGTCGGCGCCCGTGCACACGCCGCCCGCGCCCAGCACCGAGCCGCGCCCGTAGCCGCCCAGCGTGGCGCTGCCGCCTGCGCACCGCGTCCCCATCACTACTGGGTCGCTATTGGACTCTTCTAACTTAGATTTTGTGTAGCGCCTCGCAGTCTGGGTACGTGGTACTTGGTGTTCATCAATAGGCTCACCGCCTATTCCGTAGCGAGACAAACGGAACTGGTGAAACGTGGGCGTGGCGTACATTCCACTGTCTATCTCTCCGAGGATTAAGATCTTGATGATTACGTTAATTCAATGACTATTACATTAATTCAATCAATGTGAGAGTCGTTTTCACTGCGATTTATTTTAAATTTTAGATTTTCTAATTGAGCTCGTAAAAGCAAAGACACAGTTGTATGTCCCCGAAAGAGTAGACGGACGAGTGCAGTACAGGTCCGCAATTTATCAATAATGTTACATGTCACGCTGAGAAATACGGGGCGAGTCGATTGTTATACACCGGGAACCGATCTGGATTCCATACTACTACTGAGTATGTCAAGTTAGAAAACGCAATCTCACGCCTGTGATCCCCGAAGGGGTAGGCAGAGGAATGCAGAACATTCTCACGATTCACTAGTTACGTTTATGTGCCATTATGGAATAGGTGGTGAGCCTATTGCCATGCATCGGGCACATATTCAGACTCCGAACTGCTAATAGAAAATCTAATTAGAAAATTTTATAGTGTTCGACCCGGGAATCGAACACGGGACCTCCCGATCGGCAGTCGCGCGTGGAACCACCATGACCAACGAGGCAGTCTATGTCAAGTTAGCAAGACCCAAAAACAACCAGAGGGTCTAACTCAGGACTGTCTAACCAGTCTAACTGTCTAACCAGAGGGTCGAACTCAGGACTTCTCGATCAGTGTTCGCATTACCATCCACTCCAGCTCTAGTAGTCCAGGATGTAGTCAATGAATGTATAAAATTATTTTGATAATGTCAGCTATATCAGCTATCAAAAGACCGTCTGCTGTTTTTTTTATCCAGATGCTATCTAAATAGCCAGGAAGTGGAACACTTTACAGGAAGTGGACTCTTCAAAGCAAACATGAATAGACTTTTCTTAGACATGCCTACTGTACCTACATGCAGGACTGCTGCCTAGCGCCAGCTCACCACACAATAAACACGCGTGTTTGTAATTTTCTTCTATGTCCTTGTTCATGTATCAGGTGTATAAAATTGAAACCAAATTCGTAACGTAAAAATAATGAGGTCGTCCACATTTTTTTCAGGACAAGAAATATTATTCTCTATATAAAATCGATCAGACACATACATCATTACGTAAGATAGATAGTTTGAATTATTACTTCCTCTCATAAACCATCCTTTTATACATATTATCTGTGCAAATTAATTTTCATTTTTCTCTCTTAGGTGACTCGCTTCGACTCACGCACATACGTATGCACATGGAGTCAATCATACGAGCAGATCATTACAAAAATATAAATAAAAAAATAAATATGCTAGAAATGGATGATCCGGTGAAAAGTAGATTTATCTTTTGAAGCGAAAGCAACATCGTAACAATTTTTAAATAATTTACGATTATAATGTTGATCGATTTCAGCGGAAGTTTAGAAGTAATTAAGAAAAGCAAAATGTAGGTGGACCGACCGATGGCCTGCATGGAGCCGGGCGCAGCGCGCGGCGGCGCGGCTCGCGGCGGCGTGCGCGGCACGTCGCAGCCGCGCGCGAACACCGGCGTCTCGGGCAGGCTGGCCGACGTCTGCAGCGCGCGCGCCTCGCGGCCGTCGCGCGCGTCGCGCGCCGCGCGCTGCAGCGTGCGCCGCCGCGCGCCGCCCGCGCCCGCGTCTGCAAGGCGCCGCGCGTCAGCCAGCCTCGTGCAGCCATTGGCGTCCTCGCCTCGCGCGCACATCGCGATATGGGGCAAAACTTCCCTAGGTCTTCAATAATGTGGACAAAACTGACTGATGATGACGATGCAAATGACTTTACTGGTGATGATGATGATGGCAGTGGTGATGAGGGTGATGGCTATAGTAATGTTAATGGTAATAATGATAGGAATCAATGACCTATACGTCTTTTGCATACGATTCATAGCATATCTCTTATACTTAATCGAAATTAAATGGTGCAGGTTTTCTCTGTCCTTGCCGCTTCCTTACAAATTGACCAATGTATCGCAAAGGAACGATAAGCCCGAGGGTGCGATCAGTTATAGATCTACGCGATGTTCTTGCTCGGTCAGTGCCCAACAGAGATGCCGTCGTAATCGTCAGCTGGTATCCGTCCACTATTGATCACAGCCCTCTCCAATAACTTGCAACAGAGCCGGGTCTTTGTGTAAGCCGTTTCTTACAAGCTTTTAATTTTATACAAAGGCACGTTGACACACACAACGTGAAGACTGTCGAGCGGCTGAAAATGGTACTGCTGCTAAGCGTCGTCTTAAATAAAGATATTTATGAGGCTAAGACCACATGTTAATAAAATGTTTTATCGATTTTAATTAGAATTGATTATAATAATGGAAATGACTATAACATCCTATTATAATTATTTTGAATGAACAGAAATCATACAGAACGCGGCTTGTGTTATGAGTGATCATAATTCCATTTGGACTTAAACTTTTACATATGTATGCCGCCATATGCATGATATACACATGTACACATACGATAAAGATGGAAAGTTATGGTACATATTATATCACCGGTTATTAAAGAGCAAGTCTCGCTTCGTGAGTCTGACTTCATCTTTAGCCATTCTACTGGCCCCTTGCAGTCGTTAGTGGATCGGACTGTCGCGCTGCGGTCGTAAGTTCGATTCCCATCCAGAATAAATATTTGTGTCATAGGCATAAACGTTTATTGTGTGTGTATGCGTGTAAAAATATATTGAAATTTATATGTGTATTGTATCAGCTGGGTTACCGTAACGTAGGCTCTCCTGATGCTCACTTTGCGATCATATGTAATAATAATTCATATTGGCCGTGTCATCCTTGATCACTCCCGGCCGTGGCGCACCTGTGGGCGGAGTCCGTCGGTCGGTGGAGCCGCTCTTGAACGTGTTGCTGCGCCGGTTCCTGTTGTAGCCGGCCTCCATGGAGCGCGTCTTGAGGCTGTCGGTGGCGTCGCGGTGCGGCGGCACGGGCGGCACGGGCTCCGACGGCCTGGAACGTTACAAGCGTTGAAGTCCCGTCTCCGATACCACATAATGCTGATGTATTTCATAGGATATACTGTAAATAACGCAACATCACTCTCGTAATCCCCGAAGAGGTGGATAGAGGAGTGTAGTATATTTCCACGTTTCACCAATTACATTTAAGTCCTATCTTGAAATAGGCGGTAAGACGAATGTCACACGGCGCGTATAAATTGGACTGAACTACCAAAAGGAATTTCAATTTAGAAAAACCCAGACCCGGGGGTCGAACCCGGTGTCTTTTTAAGCAGCAATTTCATGTAGCACGAGGAGCGACGCAGTCGAAAAAAAATTAAGAATCTGTATATGTTCTTTATACCTTCTTCTGGATTCCATCGTGGGGGTGGGCAAAGTGTCAGCTTTTCTGTGATGACGTTTTTCCGTAGGCTGCATGATTTCTGTGTACTCATCTTCAACTTCCTGGACGGGCGACGGCGGCAGCGGCGGGAACTTGGGCGACTCGGGCGTCTGGGGCAGTGGGCCCATTTCGTGACCCAAGTTGGGCGACGCGGGCAGCTGGTTGTGTCTGTACGGATGCTCCACTATCTGCACATTCAAGGGGAAGTCCCCACCGCTGGAGACGGCGGAGTCGGAGGAAGACGGCTGCCGCATCAGGCACACGGGCACGTCCTTGGCGCTGGTGGACTTGTGCATGCTGTTGGAGCGCCGGCCCGAGGAGCGGTCGCGGCGCTCCATCGAGCGCTGGTTCTGGATCTCGTTGTGGCTCGACGACTTCTGGATGTCGTGCCGCTTCAGTTTCTCCCTAGAGCTATAGCGGAAGCTGTTCTCTAATATTTCCTTAGATATTTCATCACAGTATTCATCCTTATGGATATTCCAGTCTTTAGGTATGTATGGGGTAAAGTGTTTTTGGTCCCGACCTTGACTTAGTATAGCGCTTATATTATTTTCGATTTTACGGAGCGGCGAGGTGTCCCCGCTGGAGCCGGGCTCGCCGCTCTCCTGGTCCTCCTCCTCCTCGACGGTGGTGATGAGGGCCGGGCGCCCCGCGCTGTTGCTTTCGCCGTCGGCGCCGAGCGCGGGCAGCGAGATCACGCGGACCATGCTGGGAGCGACGGTGGCCAGCTCGTTCACGGTCTCGTTGCAGTCGATCTGAGGGGTTTCCTCGACCTTGCCTTCCTTTATCAACGACTGTATATTATCAAACGTAGACGAATACTTCTTGAAGTCCGTGAATCTATTTTGCGGCGATAGCTTGTTCTGGGTGACGTTTTTGGGTGTGACTACATTCTTATCGCTAGGATGTTTTCTACTCTTAGGACTGTGGCCGAAATAATCGGGGTTAATGTATCTATCTTGGCCATTGTTGAGATCTAGACTCAGTCTCGACTTGGGAGACGTCATTTCCTTGCTGAGTCTTGAGTTGGGCGTACATAGATCTATGCTATATCTAGAATTGGGTGTGTTCAGTTCCCGGCTTAACCTCGAATTGAGGTCTGCACTGTATCGGGACTGGGGTAAACTTAAATCGGAACTCGGTCTAGAATTATAGGAACCGACGGAGCCGGAGCCGCTTATCGATATGCTGGAGCCGTCCATGGACTTGTCGGTGCTTCTGTTGAGGCTGTGGCTTTGTACCAGGTTGGTAGCGTTGTGTGCACTGGGGGTGTTCGCGCCCTTGTTGAAGCTCGGCAGCTGCTTGCGGTTCTTGCCCTTGCGTATGACGTAGGTGCCGCACGCGAAGTCCTGTGTGCGCTCGGCGCCGGGCTCGGCGCGCGGCTCGGCGCGCGGCTCGACGCGCGGCGGCGGCGGCCAGTCCTCCTCGCCCCAGTCGTCGTCCACGCGCTGAGGTATGGAACTTGTACTGGAATGAGACTGGTCACCCGATTTTCTTCTCCGTCTTCCTATTACCTGTAATTTATTAATTATTTGTTTATACAAGACCCATCATATTTCTATTCGATCGGATATGAATTTATCAGAATCATAAGCCACTAAGCCTATCAGTGTAAGAATTATCGGCTAGTCCAAATGAGTTTGGTGGATGATGGATATTCAAAGAAAAATTTAATATAGAAAATTTTACCAACTACAAAAAGAACATTTTCTTTACCATAAACATTTATTTTGAGAGAAAAAAAAAAACAATTTGTTTTCTCTAATAATTAAGTTGTATAATTTTAGTGATCCACACCAAACCGGATCATTATTAATACAAAATGTTAACATATGATGTTTGTTGTTCTAACGTACCTTCGTGCTGCCTGGTGTAAGCAGAGGGTCGTCGCCATCGAGAGACACTTCCCATGCGATGGAATTGCGCTTCGATGGCGTGGTGACGGCGGGCGGCGGCGGCGGGAACGACTCCTCCAGCGAATCGTCCGAAAAGTGGTCATCGTCGTTGCTCTTGCTCGAACCTCTCCTCTTGCAGCTCTCCATTACGTCCTCCGATGATCCTCTACACACTTCTCTATGTCTCTCCATAGAACCGGCGAGAGTCCGGGGAGGCAGTTTACCCTTCGGCGACAACATTTCCCCGTCGGACCGGCTGTCGCGTTTCGCGCCGCCCTTCCTCTCCCCGCCTCTGTTGGACGGCGATATTTTCTGAATGCTGTACGTGGGCGAGTGCGTCTGTTTGTTGTACTGTATGTTCGGTCCGGGGTAAATGGTGACCGGGTGCTCGTTGTAGGGCTTGTCGCTGAACTCGCTCGAGAAGCCCATGAAGGGGAACACCGGCGGCGACTCGACGCTCGGCGACCTGGCGAGCGCGCCGGGCGCGCCGCGGCGCGGCGGCAGCCACGCGCCGGCGGGCTCGTGCGGCGGCCGCGCGCCGTGCTGCAGCGACGCGAACCGGTGCGGCGGCGCCGGCGGCGGTCGCAGCTGGAAGCCGTTGGGCTCGTTGTCCTTCTCCCATCCGAACGGACGCTGATGTCGCGTTTTCGGCTGGAAAATGAAATTAACCACCGTTAGTTAGTTTGCCAAATTCATAGACAATTGATCATTATTTTATATAAAACTCTTCATAAGCATTGAACGACAGGATGGATAATGATCGGTTGAGGACTAATTTATATACTCTCTTCAGGATACTCACGAAGGTGGTTTGCGTAGCAGTTGTGATGCCGTTCACGCTGATTATGGAGTCCAACCGTTCCTCTGCCTCTCGGTAGTCGACGGCCGGCATGCGTTTGGCTGAGTTCGCTGGTGATACTCTGAAAGTCGAAACATTACATTTAAGAATAATAACTGTATTTTCGACGTTATATTCAATTTTTTCACTATGCATTTTTATGATTTTTCCTTAATGACTAATTATATACATAATTATTCTCTCTGCCTACCCCGTAAGGAACTCGGCGTGAATATATGTATGTTATATACATAATTATAATGAACATTTCGATAACTCCGTGCTCTCTGCCTACCCCGTAAGGGACTCGGCGTGAAGATATGTATGTATGTATGTAACATTTCGATAGAAAAGAAAATTATGAAAAGCTAATAGTCTTAAGTGTCCCTGTGTTGGATTGGTGGTGACCTTGAGGTTTTTTTTTATTGATGATGATCGTTTTATTATTATTAATTACTTAGGTAACAAAGTGGAGATGATCCGCTGCGCTTCTTCGGGCGGCGGCGGCGAGTGCGGCGACTGCGGCTCCGGCGGCGAAGCCTCCTCGCGCTCCTCCGTCGGTCGGAATCCCAGCGCGAACTTCGCTCTGCAAGCGCACATTACACCGCTCAAAATACACTAGTACACTTGTTTTGAAATGTTCAAGAAAAATTGAATTCAAAGGAACAGCTTGTGGCCTGTTCACAGAAACACAAAAATCGTTCTGTCTTAAAAAATATTTCTCCTGTATATATTGGTTATATAATACAAATATTAAAAAAAATTGATGTAAAAGGTGTTTGATAAAAATAAAAAAAAATCCGCCATAATATTGAAATATCCGTATAGTGCCACCGTTATCACTTAAGGGTATATGGGTATAAGGTTAGGGGTAATGGTGTTTGACTCATCGGATCTACTAAACAGAAAATTCCATATAAGTCAATCAAGTCATTTCACCGAAGTTCGACGAATAACACTGAACCACGAGAATTTTATACACAGTAAAATGTTTTATTGGCATAAAACTAAATTACTATTATGGGCCATAAATCGGAATGCTTCGTCTGATACAAAATAAAGAAATTTGTTAATTAGATTAAGTGTCAATTAAAGTACATTAAAACTGTAAAATAAAGCATGATCAAAACTTGAACGTTTGGGTTTAGAATGTATGAATGAAGTAATAAAATATTTACTATTGGTACAACGGTCAGTCACGATGACAAAGAACCAAACGGAACATGGTCACGGAACAAAATGATGTCTTCTATATTTAATGTGCGTGGGTAGAGTTAGTGACAGGTGTATTCAAGTGTTCCACCCACTCGTTGTCCATGGTAAACAAGACGAGATCAGTGCCTTTACGATAAAAATAATACAATCTTGCTCAACTAAATTGTCGTGTCGTAAAATACAAGTTTGACCGCTCCGCTTGTGTAGTAGCTTATAGCTTATAACCACTGAACGGGGTGTCGTGGGTTCAATCGTCACTCAGGATGTATATTTGGGTAATAAGCAGAAGTATGTTATGTGTGTGGGTAAGACACAATAATATATGTATTAATATGCAGGTAAATATTTTGAAATATATTTAATAGATGTATTCACTATTAGAGATAGGTTTTAAAATATGTTCGGTTACATTGCCGGAAAATATTCGGATCAAATTTGATCCTGGCACAGAAATGCCGGATAAATCCGAGCGGTTGAGGCCCCGCAAATATCTGATTTTGCGGGCGAATACCGAATATCTTGGAATATCCCGAACGGAGAATTTATTAAAATCTATCTGAATATTATTTCGGCCAAATACAGATAAGAATTACGAATGCAAATTATTATAATACCGAGTACATTCGAGGACATACACAATTTAGCGAGTATTGTGTAGTGGATGTATTTTATTATTAAGACAGTATTGGATATTAAATACGGCAGGCGGCTGTAGGGTTAATTCTTATACAAATGATCCTTCAACTAACGTAATATCACGCCGGCAATGCCCGAAAACGTAGGCATAGAAATGTACAAACTTACATTTCACCACTGATATTATTCGTCACACTATTTAATAGGAGATGGCAATGGTCCACCGGATACGAATCCAAACTCCGTGCTACCACTAGTACTAGTACCAACTACACCAAGTCGTAAACTGGCCACTTTGACTGGCCCGTTGGTGCAGCGGTTAGTGGTCGTGGGTTCGATTCCCACCCAGAATAAAGATTTGTGTGATGAGCACACGTATTTGTTCGGTGTCTGGGTGTAAAAAAAATATCTATTTAAGTATATAGTATGTAGTTTATCAGCAATTTGGTTACCATGCCACAAGCTCTCTTGACGCTTAGTTTGGGATCAGATGGCCGTGTGCGGAG
>DWEI01003524.1:0-12747 GCA_018245875.1 Mysoria ambigua | reverse complement strand
CTGAGCTCGATCTTCAGCTCTTCGCATCCAACCGCTGCCAGCCACTTTGCGTATATCGTCACTCCACCTAGCCTGAGAGTGCCATACACTACGTTTGCCAAGACGTGGTCTCCACTCTAGAACACGTCTGCTCCAATCTAGAATCTCAACTGACTAGATTTACTACATTTCCAATTTTATTTCCTGTTACATGACCATAAGTCACCATAGCATCCATGACGTGAAATCGATCAAGAATGTAATGACACTGTGAATTCCTTGACATAGAGAACACAATTATGACTCCGCCGAGTTTCCTCCTAAATACGACACTTCTCAGTCCCCAACAATAAAGATCCCGGCTTGAATGTCAGATGTGACAAAATCCATAAGCACATTATTTTCCCTGCGACACACGACGCGATGTCACAGCGCCTCGCTCATAACTCGGCGGAAGTTTCCACCGCGTACCGGAGTTTGCACTTAGTCCACACCCTCTGTAACTTCAAGGTGACGGGAACACAAACGCATCTCTAAATAAGTGAAGTAATGTACGTGTGTCTATAAGAATTTGAAAGTGTATGCTTTCGAACGCTCAAAGCTATATGTGTACTTGTTATGGACGAATCGAGAACGTTTAAGTTTCAGATGCTTAGTGGGACTGATTTAAGTTTAGTTACTCAAGCAGACAGTAGAGTTGGGAGTCTATATTTAGGAGTGGAATAAGACTAACTGATAATGATAAAGTTATGAGCGTTACAAGTATTTCGCGAGAGAACCATGTATGAAAAGAGTGATGAATATAGAAGAAGTTTGTAAGGATAGACGCAATTGGTACTCTGTACTCTGTCTACCCCGTAAGAGATCTGTCTTGAAATTATAATAGTAAATTGGAGAGAATGGTGGAAATGAAAACATTTTCGGTCCATTCTAACTACAAAAGGGCGACTTGATATAAAATAAGGTTTATCTGAAACACATTAACGTCATGACAGGACATTACGTTTCATAATACTTTCCTGGAGGAACGGAAAATGTTCAAGTTTATTGGATCTCTAGCGCTACTGAGGACCTGAGTGGCAATTCCGAACAATTTTAGTGACTACGTCACAGCTTAAAGAATGCTCGGGCACATACAAAATGGATTTGAAACATTAACTAGTATTTGGTACCCTAACAAAACTTGATATATAGGTTTTTTATATTGATAAATTCGAGGTTATGACTTCAAGAATAAAAACTGTGTCGTTGGGTTCGTCGTTGCAAGCGCGAGTGCCGATCGAGTGGTTCTGGTTTTTTTGTAACTTACATATTCTAATAGTGGCTCGGAGTCTGGATCTGTGCCCAGTATATGGCAATGGGCATAGTGGCGCGTAAACGTAACTGGTGAACCGTGGGACTGTACCGCACTCTTCTGTCTATCTCTTTAGGGATTGCAGGCGTGATGTTATAATGGGTCCGATACGTACGTGAAACGATGTTGGCAGCTATTATATATGAACTATATAGTACTTTGCGGAGCGTTCCCATGAATTATTCAGGTAACAAATAGTAACTCTAGAAACTCTAACCGTAAGTCTAGAAACAAGATAAAGCATACCTGAAATCTACTAACGAGGAAAGTTTCACAATCAAATATGATTCTCTCACCAGCGATAGACGTGAACAATTTACAGTCTAATTCCCTACATTTGAAAAATAATATAACAAAGATACAACCGTAAAGTTCTTAAAGATACTAACACAAATATAGCTGATATATGTAGTACCAGAATTGTATTAAATAAGAAATGAGAACTTTAGGCAAAATATATTGGAATAAGTCAGGCAACAAAATTGAGGTTTTAGAAACTCCGCGCGAAGCTTGTCAGTCGGCCGCTAACGAGACAAGTTGTGCCGTGGCGGACGTGCTCGCCCTCGCATAACTAATGCCCCGAACTATTCCGGTACAACTTGGCGCCAAACAATCATTTGTATAGTGAGTTTTGAATCACTACTCCAGTTGATTGCAGTTGAATATCATTTTTAATATTATTAAGTATCAGCTTCGTAATAAGAAGAGCCGTAAAGATATTGTTCTTATGTTATTGCTTTCTTTTATTTAAAAATATTTGTATACCATACAATTTACATCGCCATAGTTCAGCGTGTGAACCATTTCAGTTATTTAACACTGTGATGCGTTTGTTAAACTATTTTACCTTGCGGTGGAATTGATTGTTGTAATTAGTTGAGGCCCTGAAATATTTCGGTACACATCCCTTATCAACTCACGTCAAGCCAACATCGTACATTATATGTATTTTTGTAGGTATGTGTAGGTATGTGTATGTATATGTATATGTTTGTAAGTATGTACGTACGTGTATATGTAGTACTATCGCAATTATTAGTTGTCACTATTTTTATATGTCTTATTGCACCTACCACTATATTTTTTATATTTTTTTACTATTCTTCAAGGGTTAACTGATGGAGAATGTCACTGGCCATTAAGTCCGCCCTTTGTATTGCCTTATTATCACCATAATGATCAATAAAGAATAAATAAATAAATGACAGTCGTCGAAATGGGTGTCTATGTTAATTACTTTCGTCTGAATCGCCATTATTCCAAACTTCGTTCAAAATAGGATTAACATTTTGACGATCGAGCTTGTAAAATAAAAAAGGTTTCATTATGAAAGTAAGACCGAGTTAAACAGCCACATTCGTTGATGATGTCAAATCACAACCATGCAAGTTTAATTCGTAACCTGTGAGAATCGTCACAGGGCCTCAGAAGATTTTTCGAAATGAAAAAATCTTGTAATTGAGTATATAACAAATGAGCACAATGTACAGATGACATAGAATATTTCATTTTCAGGGTCGACGTCGATAAGAATATTTACGGCAGAATAAAAACTAAGGAAATACTGAATTATCATAAGCAGTCATATTATTATAAAATTTCCGGCCCCGTCTATAAAATATGAAGGAAACTGTGGAAAAAAAAATGATAAATTTCAATCCATACGCTCGTAGCCATGACTGGAGCTATTCATCATTAACTAAAGTATTCATTAAGTAACGCGGAGCAGAAGACTAATTAATTTTCTCTCAGATAGCGCATTGAATTTCCACTGTTTTTATTCTGACCACTGTGTTTGAGTGAAAATTTAATTTCTCATTCACTCAAAGGCGATTCAATTCTCGCTATTTATACACACAAACAAAGCGGGACTGCAGTAGTCTACGTAACCAAATAACAAAACTATAGGGAAGCGCACAAAAAGTCAAATTTGTAGTTTAAACGAGAGCACTCTTAGTTAATTAAGCGAAAAGCAGATAAAAAGTGGAAACAGCGAAGCGAAAAGTCGGTAATTAGCTGTGAAGTAGCAAGTCGAAGCGAGTTGCCAACTTGTGCAGCCTGTTGGACGAGTCAACGTGAGCAACTCTATGAAACAATTTACAAACACGGCGACGCTACGCGATACGGAAAGAATTGGGTTTACAGAGATTTCACACGAAGTTACCGTAACGTTCTTCGTTAAGTTTAATATTCAACACGTCACACATATTATTTAATATATCAGTGCGTTTAACATAAGAGTTAAAGGCAAGATTACAACTCCAAATTAACAACTGTCAAAATGCTAATACATCTACAACTTTGAATTTATGGTCGATAAAAGAATTTTCCCCTTTTCAGGATCCATTAATGACCACAATTTCCAAAATGGGCTACCTCGGCAGGTATCTTAAATGTCCGGATGGGCGTGCGGAATTTAATCAGAGAAAAATGCGGTGCGTGGAAAACGTACCGTCTACTCCAGTTATTTTATACGATTTTCATTAGGGCTGGTCGATATCGGATCTTTGGTTTGCATCGCAAACCTTATTATGTTTACGATAAAATACTCAAGTACTTGGTTTTGATTGTTCATTTATTGTTTTCTTGATTTTATTAAAATTATTATTATGTTATCCATTCCTGACTCTTTAGACAGAGATCACTGAATTTCAAAAACTTATCTCTTGCCAGAGCTGGCCTATCTTCATTCATTTGGTGACACTTTACTTACTCGTACATCTTCATGTTCTTTGGCTGACCATCTATCGGTGACACTTTGGCGTTCGAATATTCATTTTTGGCGGGCAATATACCGCTCATGGCTAGTTATTTATTCTTTGCCGGACAATATTTTGATGTGTGGTTTTTAGATTTTGGTAAGTAATACACCTGCGATACGCGATAAAAAGTTTGTAAATGACAGGGACGACTTGTATATATCTTAAGGTTGCCATTTCTCTTTTCAGATTTTAATGTTAAAAGGCCTACATAAAAATGATATTTTAAAATGCGTACCTCGTCCTATGTTTTCTAAAACGACATCCGTATATTTCTCTTTTCTATCTATTACTGCTGGTACCCGCAATTATAAATGTAACGATCATTTGAGTTTCATTTAATAGAAACTTTTGTCAAAATTGTTTCAATATAAACAAAATATTTGAAGTAAAATTCATTTGTTTCCATGCCGATAAGTGTGGCAATAGTACGTAAATTCGTATTTAGGTGGGTCGAGTTAGAATAGCTATATTCCTAATTATAAATAACGAAAATCAAAATACCGTTTAATGTTAGCTTTTTCGAACTCAGCTTGGTTTAGAAATTCGGAATTTCCTTTTTTGCCCAACCCTATTTATACAAGGGTGGATTGCTGACCGCTGTCACACACAAACATACAATTTATCACCCTTTATTTTCTAACGACACGTCCCCAAGGCACGCCTTTCGTCATAATATAGGGTTTTAAACAAGCCGAAAATGTTCTCAACTCGAACGCGTATAAAACAAACTTTGGATACGAAAGGATTTTAGACACAAAATAATGTGCTTATGGAATATATAACCAAATTGTTTACATTAACGAGTGGGGTTCGGCGTCTGGATTTGGTCTCGCTGTATGGCAATAAGGTCCTTCTATTCCAATGTGGGGTGTAAACGTTACTAGTGAAAAGTGGAATGGTACTATAGGACGGAATGAAATGGGATGGTGGGATGAGCGCCTCGTCCTACCTCTTCAGGGATCACAGATGTGATGTAACGGTTTTTTATACTGTTACTGTAAAATTTTTACTGTTACGTTACAAATCGTCACTGACATTTTCAAGCAGGGTATCATTATGTCACCGTTTAGTTTTCCATTATAGATTTTGACTTCGGCGTGTGCTCTTTGATTAGCAATTCCCACATTCCAACAGGCCGTGCAAGCTTTCTCAATATTTAGCACAAAACGTATATGGATATCGGAATAATATTATCATATTATAAAATTATGTTTATAAAAGTAATATTGATAAAACAAGTTAGTCAAATATGTAAAGCAAGCGAACAAGGATAAACGGTAGAGAAGGCCTAAGCAAAGACATTAGCGATCGATTTTGCACAACGCCGTTGGTGGATTGAACGCATTGTGCCGGCGTTAGGGGTGGCAGGGTGCACTGAACTTTGCTATGTAGCAGACAGTAAGCCTACGCACGCCTTATCTGTCGGTGTGAGCCGTTTCTGCTGCACTCAGACGGTAACATGATTTTATATTGAGTATTTGATTAATGTGAAATTTATTCCGATAAAGAATTACCGGTAATTTTTTTATATCATGTTTTTTTTCTTTACGGTCGCTACTGATTTAGATAGTGCGTTATACCGTATAGTAATTCGTGTTAACAAAGTGTTTAAAGTGTAACTGTTAAATTATTTGTTATAAAATCAACAGTATCTGTGTATTTATATATTTATAATTATATATCTGTAGTCTATTAGCCATCTAGTTCTGATAACACAAGCTCTTGACGCTTGTTTTTGGATCAGATTCCCTTGTGTCGGGATATCCCGAGATTTTATTTTTATTACACACATATACACATAAAGTTGAAAATATTACAGAATGAATTTTGTTACTTAATAATTTGTTAAATTTTAGACAATAGATTTATAACATCACTACTAATTACATTTGTTGCGAGCGTGGCTCATTAATTTTCTTATCGTAATATCCTACACGAACATCAGCCGTCTCGAGAGGTTCTTTAAACTGGCAGTCGCTATCCTCCCCTGTCTAGACGCTCTGTGGACATCATTTGTCTTTTTCCCAGCTTATTACCTACTCGAGGACTCGTTTATGAGTACATTGCCATTGATAAAAACGTCGGTGACTTTCATATATTTTTTGTCTACTGAACGCAATTAAATAACTGAAGATTACTCATTTGTTAAAAAATGCAAAAATCCAAGTTTTTGTACTGTATTTTATTTATATTCTTCTGTTTTTAAATCATATTCTTATTATATTTAATATAAAACGTAAAGTTACGTTTTTTAACCCCGTAGACGTAGGCAAATGAGCGTAGTATTTTCGCACGTTTCACCAGTTACGTTTACGTCCCGTTATGGAATAGGTGGTGACCCTATTGCCATACACCGGACAAATTTCCAGTCACCGAGCCACTTCTAGAAAATCTAAATTACAAAATCCAAAAGTTCCCGACCCGGAATTGGAATGCAAGAACTCAAGTTCGGTAGTCAAGCTTTCAACTAACGCGACCCAACCAACCTTTACTAACTATCATAAACACGGAAATTCCAGATTTCTAAATGATGATAGATTCGAAACATACTTAGGTACACTAAGATAGGTATTTAAAGATTCATATACCGATATATTCCAGGACATCCCGTTGTTTCAGGCCACCACCGGGGCAGAACCGCAGGTAGCGGTGCTCTGCGAGACCGGCACGTCCTACCACCCGCAGTACATGTCCGCCGCAGGACGATGGACCGCCGACCTGACCACCAAGCCCCACAACTGCCTGAAAGACAAGATGGAGATCCTCGACTACTGCAAGAAGGTAAACGAAGACGAGAATGTTGAGCTAAAAGATTATAATATTAATAATTATCTACAAATTATCAGAGTACTCACTACATTTGAAGTTTTCGATGAACGAAAATTATCAACAACATTTTCAGCAATTATTTTCCCAATAGTAATAAATATATAAAAATCAATTTGAAAAGCATATTTAAACTATCGTCAATCGTATTTTTATTAAACTTTCTTCATCGTACTCACTTATGTAGTTTACTCAGAATGAAGAAAGGAATGATAAGTACTCCCCTCTCGGGATGAAAGTTAAGACTTTGGCCTACCACACCGTTCAAGTAAGATTATCGCTGTCAATATATTAATATCGGATTAAAACCTCGTTCTCTGTTTACAGGTGTACCCCAGCCATGATATTACCAACATCGTTGAAGCCTCCCACTACGTGAAGGTCAGCAACTGGTGCAAGCTCGGCTCCGGTAACGCCGCCAAGTGCAAGGTCACTCGTTGGGTCAAGCCTTTCCGTTGTCTTGGTATGCATACAAATCTATCTCAAATTCCATTAAAAGTTTTCGGTTTTATTAAATATCTTAAATTTCAATAAATCTTCAATTCAATTCCATTAAATGTTTTTATTCCATTAAATATGCATAAAATATTAATAAAATATTATTTGAACTTTGTTATCACCTTATGAGTATTAGTAGTATTTTGGTATATTTATACCCACTCCAAGATTAAGCAGTTTTTGGATTTCAGTATACACATTTCAATTTTTCCTTCATGCAACTTCTTCGTATAATAATTCCAAATGATATGGATTCGTTTTTATTATCGTCATCAGCCACTTTTTATTGTCTCATTATTAGATTCAAGTTTCTTCCGAGAGATTGGTTCAACTAGCCTGCCATATCTGTCATGCTTTTATCTCCATTTAAACTTCAAATTGAAATTTAATAACGATTATCACAGAATATACTCTGCCCTCTTAATTCAATTTTAAATACATATTTTGTGTCGATATTCTATTGAGTAGCTATGTATTCGATAATATTCTCTATAAAACCCCTTCGGCGGCAGAAGGTCCATTCCAATCAGACGCGCTGCTGGTGCCCGAGAGCTGCCTCTTCGACCACATCCACAACCAGAGCCGCTGCTGGCAATTCGCGAGATGGAACGCTACCGCCGGCCGTGCGTGCGCCCAACGAGGGCTTCGTCTGAGGACTTTCGCTATGCTCCTGCCTTGCGGAATCAGCCTCTTCTCTGGCGTTGAATTCGTCTGCTGCCCTAAGCATTTCAAGGGTAAATTATATTTTAGTACAAATATATTTTTATATTGTGTACAGTTTAATGTTTATAATTCCGGTAGGTTGTTTGAAGTACAATATTTAAATCAATAATCAAAGACACTGTTAATATTTCAGAAAACGTAAAAATGCATAAGCCTATGGACGTTGGCGTGCCCGTGAGCCCTGGTGGCGAGGAGATGTTGGCTGCCTCCGCTGCGATGGATGAGCGCGATGACGAGCTTCTCGACGATGAAGATCCTCTCACCGACGACGACGATGACAATCTGAACCTGAGCGACGACGATGATGATGACGACACCGATGACGGTACGTTCAGTTGAAAACAAGGTCAAGTCGCAATAGAATTCAATGATATTAGAAGAGATTCTGTACGTACTACTACGAAACTACCAAAAACGGCTACCTTCACAAGGAAAAAATCACGAAGGATCCATGAACAAATAGAATATAATTGAAGTTTTGCTTTTACCAGACATGGATGCTGACGAGGACGCAGACCTGTCCGGAGACGACGATGCGGAGGACGACGACTACACGGACGGAGACGACAACGCCTGGCCTCGCCCTGAGACCTCCTCCTCCCCGTCGACCACCACGACCACCACCAGTACCACCACTACGACCATGGTTTGTTCTTCACTATCATCAATGTATCGTTCCTCTGTAAGACACAGGTCTCGTCTCTATATATAAAGAGCAAGACGATAGTGTGTTAGCTACCAATTATTAAAGTGGCTTTACTCCCAGAAAGTTTAAGAACACTGACATGGAATTGTATACTAGTAATGCAATATGCAAGTCTTTTTAAAAGTATGGTTTTTATCCTTGGGCTGCTTATCTTATTTCTTATTATCAACTCCCTTTTTAACCGTATGTCACTTCCATAATACCACTATTAGGTGATCTTGGTTTTAGTCGATTTGCATATTCGATAGAGTTCAATTGAATCTGGATTTTCTTATTTGTTTATACAGGCTTCCACCGCTACCTCGGACCCATATTTCTCGCACTTTGACCCCCGCACTGAGCACCAAAGCTACAAGGATGCGCAGCAACGCCTCGAGGAAACACACCGCGAAAAGGTAGGTTTTATACCACAGTAATAGTATTTCCTCATATCATTTTCAGAAAAACCAAATACGAAAACAAATCCTCAGTTCAGTCACAAATCACAAATGAAAAGCTATTTTGTCAAGTTCTTTTTTCAATCAAAATAATAATTAATATTTTTTTCGCAAGAAACAGCAAGTATACATACAGCTCATTAAAATTCATTGTAGAATTCATACATTCAATAAAAATAGTCAATAATACGTTGCTTGGGACTTTTCATAAAGTGACGCGAGTGACTGAACTTCTTGTGTGTATCGACTAAATTGTTCAGATTACGAAGGTGATGCGCGAGTGGTCGGAGCTGGAGGACCGCTACCAGCAGATGATGGCGGCGGACCCGGCCGCCGCGCAGACCTTCCGCCAGCGCATGACCGCCAAGTTCCAGGCCAACGTCCAGGTAACGCATCCATATAAGTCAATTTATTTTAACGTAGCTACCGGTACGTTACAAACAAACAAATTAAACATGTCCATTATTCGGTAAATAATTGCTTTGGGCGTTGTCTTAAAGATGTTTCTGTAATGTATATTGTCTCCAGTCGCTCGAAGAAGAGGGCGTGGCGGAGCGGCGCCGGCTCGCCGCGCTGCACCAGCAGCGCGTGCTGGCGCACCTCGCGCAGCGCCGCCGCACCGCGCTCGCCTGCTACACGCGCTCGCTGCGCGACACGCCGCCCAATGTACGCTGGCGCTGCACGGCTACCACTTAGTGGCTACAGTCTTAGTATCCACTCCTCTACTCGTACTAACATGCACCAGCAGTCTTGTTCTTGGAGTGTTTTGCTATCAAAAGCAAACGTTTGTGACGTTTTTCTTGTTGAAAAAAAGCGTTCGAAAAATGACTACATTTTATTTGAAAGCTGCGCGGGATATGTGTCAGTTTTGGAATTTAAAATCAGTCGTAAGACTGATGTCAGTATATATTGTTACGAGTAGGTATTACTGACATCCCAAAAATATTCAAAAATAAGAAACAAGTAAATTATATGATAAAGTACATTATTAGACACGCCTATAATTTATATGATGTCGTGACAGGCGCACCGCGTACAGAAATGCCTGCAGCGGCTGGTGCGAGCTCTGGCCGCCGAGCGCAGCGGCGCGCTGGCCGCGTGGCGCCGCGCCGCCGCCGCCGGCCGCGAGGCCGCCGCCGCCGAGCGCGCCGGCGCCGCCGACCGTCTGCAGGTACCGCGCGCAATACGACATGCATCAAAGTTCGACAAAAGACTTCGAAAAAATCAAAATAATAGCTCAATTGTGGACCCGGCAGGGTTATGTCGAGCAGAGGACTGTAGAAGACTAATGATAAATATCTGATAATCTAGAAAATGAAAATTTCAATGTTAGCTTTAATATTTTTAAGAAATCAACTATGTATTTAGTAAAAAAATGAATGTAGAAGGAGCACAGCATATCTGTATAGACCGAGATATTTGTCACTCGGTTCTGCCGACCCTCCCCGCCCCTCGCGTATGCTGCAATAACCGCCCCCCGCCGCCCGCCGCCCGCAGGACGCCGACCGCGCCCTGCAGCGCGCGCTGTCGGCGCTGCGCCGCCGCCCGCACCTGTACGCCAACATCGGCACCGCCATCGAAGACTACGTACAGGTGAACTATCTCATACAGTACAATAGAATGCTCATATTAGAACACAGGTTACACACATCAGTTAGAACAGAAGATCTTGAGAAATATGCTTTCACAAATATATTTATTTACCTGTTACTTGCTCATAACAAATGATGGTCAATAGAACGTATCAAAAAATATATAATCAGATGTAAATTTGTCTCTGGGTATTAATATAAATGTATTAACAGGAAGATAATGTCTACATTTGCAGTCCATGCAATCCAAGGACGACATGGCCGTCTCCCTTATGTCCATGACCCCCGAGGCCGAGGAGCTGCTCCTGGACCGCATTGAAGCCGAAGTGCAGAGGGAGCAGGCAGCCAGGGAACAGCTCAGCGCCAAACGTGACCAGCGCACCCGCCAGCGCCAGGATATCCAGAACGAGCGCGCTCGGGTAAGGAGTTCTAAAATAAATAATAATAATTATTATTATTATTACATTTTTTAAAAAGTAAGTTAAGGGGTGTCTAATATCTTACTACAACATAAGTATATGAAATTTAAGTAAGTCCAAAAGTTAAAAATAGTCATCGTCGGGATGAATTTTTTTAAATTTTTTTTAAAATTCGCAGACGTCAAACGGAGTGAAGGAGAGCGAGGAGGCGGACGACGAAGCGAGCGAGCCCAGCGACGCCGAGGACAGCACGAGCGCCGCGCACAGCGCCGCGCCGACCGCGTCGCCCGCGCCGTCCGCCGCGCCGCCGCCCGCGCGCGCCTCCAGCACGCGCGCCGCCGCGCCCGACACCACCACCACCGTACGTGCGCTCGCGCGCGGGACGCGTTCGCCGATATGGCCCGCAGTAGCTTATTGGGTCCCTAAAAAGAGAAATAAACTCCACATCATTCTAATGGTCGTTGTAAATTGGACATTTAAGAAAAAAGTTGCCTTATTATATTATCAGTTAATAGATTTCTATGAAACTACAGAGCCATTTGTATCATAGTATGAGTACGTAAAAGACTAAAATACACTGAATTAGTACTTAAAATATTAAAATGTTTTTTTTCATTTTTCAAATTTAAAATTTGAATTGAGATTTTAAATAGACGTCTGTCATATTGACTGAATGAATATTTTAATTGCTGTTAAAGGAAATGGCAACATTCATGACCACTGACGCGCCTGAGAGCGAGACCGAGACCGGCGAGATCAGCGAGACCTCCAGCCGACGATCCACCAGCGAGGTAAATTTGATTACATGCCGTGCTCGAGGACGCCCCGTTGTCCCTAAGAACGTTGCAGCATGCCAAGGCATGGTTGCCGACAGTGTGCGCTGACATGTAGGGATGCCGAAGGATCACTTTTCTTGTCGATGCCTATAGTGCGCGCCGGCCCTAACATGTATTAGTAGAATTTACTGAACTCCTTTGGACTACGTAAACAGTTGAGGTTCAGTATGCAGTTGTTTCAATTGCTACTGTAGTTAAAAATATCGAATTTTACTATTCATACTTCATTTTGTTTACAACTCCTAAATTTAAATTATTCTCTTTTTTCGCCGGTGCCATTGTGGTGAATTTATGAATCATTGTTACTGCTTAAGATTTCTGTCTATAAACACTTTTTCAACTTGTTCCCCGTATAGCTTCTTAGCAATATAGCGTATAGTTTCTTAGCTCACCCATTTTTAATTTCATTGGACATGAATCTTCCATCAGAAAGAGAAAGAGAAACCACGATCAGTCACGCTGCTAAAATTAATTTTCCAGTTCAACATGCGTGAAATATTCGTTTCGATTTTATTTTTGGTAACTCAGTATATTTATAGCCTCGTTGGTCGTGTTGGTTGCAATTGCGACTGCCGATCGAGAGGTCCCGGGTTCGATTCCCGGGTCGAACGCTAC
>DWEI01003523.1:0-12747 GCA_018245875.1 Mysoria ambigua | reverse complement strand
AGGAGAAAGATATAACAATTATAACAAGACTATAAACTAACACATTAAGAAGTAAATTAATTATATAATTATGGACGAAAATGGACCTACTCAGCCCTGAGCGCAGAGCACCACGTGCGCTGATTCTCAGTGGAGTCCACTCTTCGTTCTGTTATTTATAAATGATTCGATAGAGGGAGATTTTAATTAGAGTTTGTCCTTTTAATACCGCTATCTAGTATTGATGGATATAGTTTATTAACTACCAAAATTACGAACTAATTAAAATAAGAAGAATCACAGGAATTAAAATCTGTTTGACTGCGTCGTTGGTCGTGGGGACTACTGATCGAGAGGTTCTGGGTTCACATCTCTGTCGGGAACTAATGAATTTTTCTTATTTAGATTATCCATTAGTGGCTCGTCGTGTGGGACTTCATAGTGGGACGTAAACGTAACCGGTGAAACGTGGCAGTGTACCGTATTCCTCCGCCTACCTGTTAGAGGATTACAGGCGTGATACTAAGCAGGACGTGTTCGGCTGCACGCGTCGATCTGACCGAGTTCTTATACTGCCTTATCTTTCCGCTACGTTAATCAAACATGCCTATTTCTATTTTGACATAGACGCAATCAAATCACGGTAATATCTCTGTAACAAATCGTTTCAGATTTTAAAACAATTGAAATTTTCTCTGAACATGTGCAATAGTCTTTGGAATTCATAGACAATATTTTATTGTAATTTAATATCAATTCATACTGGGTAGTCGTGTAACTTAAATAATTTTGATATAGGTAACATTTGAAATACCAATAATTCTACATTATTCAATTGCAGGTTTTATTTCATGCTCCTCTTTATAACGGTACACACGTTCCATACGTGAACTAAAATGTACTATATATATAAGGTTAAATGTATGTAAAATATATTTCTAAACTTCATTGACTCCCAAATTCTGACTTTCTACAACGGCGCCTATATATTTTGACTGGACATTTCTAGTCGTGGTCATCAGTCTGTGTAAGTCCACTGTTGGGCATAGGGTGCCCCTGATTGGCGCCACTCCCTCTCTAGTGATCTCTATTGATCTAATAAGCTGATGTATTAATCTTGTGCAATGCCTATACCTTTTCATTGTATTATTGGTTCTTTGAAATGTTATCACCACTTTTAAATAGGTTTCTTTTATTGTTTACTATTACCCTAAAATATTTTGAGTGTATTAAACAATCTAAATCGTCAGAAGTATTACTTTCATTGAGTATTTTTATACATTTTTACTCAGCGTACTGTATGACCACAGATCGTCATGTGGCAGACACTGAGAATATAAACGTAAAAACTGAATTAATAATGTAATGTAACACATAATAAATAAAACATGCAGTGTCCTGAACTCTGTATACACTGTAAGTACCAAATCACACGCTACTCTGTGCGCACAGTACATCCATAAACAAAAATAAACATGTATCGTCGCGTATATGACAGTTAAACACGCGTATCATATATATTTCAGCTTTTTTTCTTTCCCGCTTCAGATGTCGCTTCGTCGAACATTCGGCCAGTTAAGATGACCTTTGTATTAAATAAAACAATATATTATGATTTATGCCGTCTATTTTGGTTGCACTCAGAACCGCTTGCCGAAACATTAGCGATTTTATCTTAACGGCAATATTTCATCTCGAGAGTATCTCCGTAACAAAATCAATCTACCGATAAACTCTATTTCGAGATGCGGACAAGGTCCTGTAAAATTTTATATATAATATGTATGTCATACAAATATATTAATTCTATTATCACCACAGAAATGGAAAATGTAGAAAAGACGAGATTGTGTTCAATTCGCGTTTCAATCTGTGCAATATTACGTTATACATCTTCTTACTGGGTCTAAAAAAGTCCTCCTTGTGATAAAATTGAAAAAAGCATTGAGTGGTTTTATTGTAAAACTCAATGATTTCCCTTATCTGTTATTGTAATATTGCATAAATATTTATAATTCTTATCACCTCTACATTTATAGACAGTTCTACGCGCCTAAATGCCACTATGACCTAATAAACGAAAATTTCACACGTTATCCAGGCAACGATAAATATACAGTTAGTCACTTCTATTTGTTATCTGTACCTTGATTATAACAAAGTATTGTTCGCGGTGAAGTTTTTAAACTTATCAGCTGTCAAATCTGACGTTTCGGTGTCCGCCATTGTTGCTCTTGCGGCTCGCTGGCCAATAGCGGCGCTCGTTTTGAATTTCGAATGTTTTCTTTTTTCGAGGGCTCTCCGCTATTGTTTTAGTTGATTGTCTTGTTTTTGTTTTTACAAGTCATGGTTTTTAAGAAAAGGCGGTAATAAAAATAATATATTCATTCCCTAAAGAAAAAAAGTATACAATTTAGCTAATCATTGTGGATTCAGTTTTATAACTACGTAGGTGTTCATTATGCGAAGATTTTATCTGAAATAAGTTTTTGAATTTCATACACACACAGTATTACTTAAATGGGCATTAAAATTTAAGAATTCATCCAATTTTGTTCAAAATAGCCAGCTATTTTGATATATCTGAATGACCGTGAATAATAGATAATAATTTGACCATAGATAATAGCTTTCGAAAATAGTTTTTAATGACACCAATCGGACGCAATAAGTCCAATTCAGTTCAAAATAGCTGCAGTGAGTGGTTGGAAGCTTTCCTTTCACCCCATGGAAACGTATGACGTTTTAAAGATGAAGACACTTTACACTCACGTCGACATCACACACGTTTTGTATTAAAAATCATTGTAATTTTTGTGGACGAATCACAATTCTGTTTATGGCTTTCGGAAATTGTATGAAATAAATTACTTACGTTTAGTAAATGATGTTACATTTACATTATACCTACGGTTAAGACAGCCCACTCTATGCGGGTCATATTTTTATTACCTTATAATTGTAATAGAATAATAGTATCAAGATTTTATGTATTTACAATTATACGAGACCTCTGAATATCTTATCTATTTTGCGTTAATTTTTCTCTATTTATTTTAATATAAGATTAAGTTTTAGAATATTATGATGATGAAAACAAAAAAAACACATAGCTACATATAACGCGATATAAATCCTAGTTAATATTTAGCAATAGGTGTTTCCTGCCTAACTCGTAAAGACCGAATGGGGTGATATAATGATAATAAATGTAACATATTACATGATAAATGTAACATAATAAATGTAAATATAATAACAATAATAATGTAAATATAATGTGATAATAAATGTAACATGTTCGTTGTAACGCTCAGCGAGAGTGTGTGGCTGACGTACGGAGAAGCGACCCTCTGATGTTGCCGCTCGTATTTTGACAAGAGGTTTGAGGGTGCCGCGTTAAAAGCTTTTAAAGAAAGAGAGGAAAAAAAAGAGAAAGGAAAAATGACGTACGAATTTATCCTCTTTCAAAATAAAGGGAGATTCGGGTTCTAATGCTATTAATACAAAATTGTAGTAGTCAAAATAAAGTACATCGAATCATGTGAATTAAAAGAATATTTTTTATTTGGCACTCCGTGCTCTCTGCCTACCCCGTAAGGGATCTGGCGTGAAAATATGTATGTATGTATGTACGTACGTATTTTTTATAATTCAGTAATTTCTGAACTGCATATGTTAAAATGATATACATTATAAAAGTATGTACCTATATTGACTAAAGAACATAATATATTAGTAAGGAATTTATAAGGTATATAAAAGTATATGACATGACGTACAGGAGGTGGTATAATCTGTTCTCTACGATCCCTAACCCGCTTGGCCAGCGTGGGGCGTGTCGGCAAAACTCCTGCGGAGACGCCCGTCCAGCGGTGTACTGACACAGGCTGATGATAATATTAAACTAGAAGAACTATAATATAATAGGAATTATATTTTAAAATCACTGCGCAGTGCCGCGATCTGCTAGCGTCTGGTTCAGTCGCTACACCACCTGGCCATCGAGAAACTGTGTTCTGTGACCGCAACCCGCACGCTCAGCGTGGGGATTATGGGCATATACTCTGAGGCGAGGTCTACGTCCAGCGTTGGTCTGCAATAGGCTGATGATGATAATTTTAAAATGCGTCTCAATCATCGTTGCAGTCCAGACCAGCAGTCGCGCCTGCAACTAGTACATCCAACACCGCAGGCTGCATATAATCGTTTATGTATATTCTATAAAGCCCGCGCACTCTGCCAACCCCCATTGGGCCAGCGTATCATTCTCCGGCCGTAACTCGTCTCGTGCCGTGAGGGAAACCGCGTCCAACAGTGGCATTACGCACAGGACGACAGCGACGGGAGACACGACGCGGTCGTTGAGAATGTTCGAAATTCAATTTGAAAATCGAACAGGAAAACAAACGAAGAACGCTTTGAATGTATTTCAAAGCGTTCTTCGTGATCATGAATCGATTCAATTACATTGTGTTTTCTTTATTGCGTTGCATTCTAATACCACTTAACACCGGCTGGAGAGATGGCTAGCCGTATGCTTTTAAAAAGAGAAATGTTTTAATTTCGCGGGCATTTTTGTTTATTGTCTCACAAACACGCTCGCTATTAAAATCATCATATTGTATTGAATGTTTGTTTTGTTTCTTAAGTATTGCTTCCCGGGTTCGTTTATTACTGTATCATTAACTAAATGGATTGTTTTCAGATACATTAGTAGTGGGAAATGATACACAGTGCTTTCAAAATCTTGTTTATTTATATGATAGCTCCAAATATAATTTTAAGGTCCATTATTATACGTGTGATTGGAGGGAATTTGTATGGCGATAGGCTTACTCCTTATTATGTGAGACGGAAAACAGAATAACTGTTGAGACGTTGGAATACTACACTCCACTGCCTACCTCTTCGGGCAAATACAGGATTGATGTTACGTATGTAATTTTATTATAATGTAAATAAGCTAAAGTTCTGGGGAGCAAGCAGTAGCCAACAATAGCCACTGCTACCAGAAGACAATCCACATCCAATCCACATCTACAACCAGAAGACATTTTCTTTTTAAGTGTAGGTAATACCTACTGTTCTTTTTTTGTTATAACATATTTTTAATATTGTTATGACATTTATAATGTTTTTATTTGATTTTTTGGTCATCTTGTTCGTTTGTTTTCGATTATATCATGATATAAACTAATAAACATATTTTCTTTCTTTCTTTCTCCCAACCTATCTTCAACAGGTCTATAGAACAGTAGCAGCCTAGTACTTATAAGCTATTTATATAGATATATGTACAAATAAAGACACACACGCACACCAAATATGACTCGTTTTTCACCGTTGAATTTTAAAACTACGATAAGCAATAAACTCTATTTTTTTATCTATTTTTCTCGACTCTAACGCCCAGGTGATACTAAAACATCAGTTCTCAAAAGCCAACGATAATGGCCGCCGCTGACAGATCCACTTACAGTAAGCCAGTCATAGTTATTTCTGTCAATAACGAGAGTAATCGGTCTGACTATTTTTTTCGGGTTCGTATTATTTGTAACAATAATATTAAGCAATCACGCCGCGTCTCTTGCTAGGTAGGCAGAGACCACAGCGTGCCATAAGTCTATATTTACAAACCTGACACACTTCCTGTACACTCCGCATTCTCGATCTTGTGTCTCCCCACCAGCCACCAGCCAGTATTTGACCTATTTGCTCAAAACAGGTGGCTCAGTGGCCCCCGGCGTCTCCACTACCAATGTTATCAAGGTAAATAAAATTTCATTCGCATCGTTTATTCGTGTAGTTCTTCGGTTCAGTTCTTGGAATTAACAATTAACAAATGGGGAGGTGTATCTCGTTTCGATATAATGGGCCAACGTACCCCCACTGACGGCTCACCTGTTTCCAAGCTTTGCGGTAAGTGCGATGAAATACTTCACAAACTTTCCAAGCCGTGCTCCTTTGCGAACTTCATCCTCAAAGTTAGTTACGTAAGGCGAAGTAGGAGCGTAACTTTCGCGTTGCGATATACGAGACTTCAAAATAAATTTTAGTCGCAACATTATTGGTATGGGAGATAATGGTTATCCATTTCATAGAAAAACAAACGCAACAGTTAAATGTTTACATCGAGTCCGCTTATAAAGATGCCGGGCTATTTAAAGATATTTTCGGCTCTAATTTATCGCTCGGAAGCTGTTGCACTAAATTGGTTTTATTTTTACTCGGGCAATAATATCTCTTGTTGAGAAACGCATTTATTTACACGTACGGCGTAAGTGCTTCAGTTTTTTATAGTTTTTCCATCGGTAGTTCCAGTGTTATTGTAATTTTAACATACCCACACAACATACACAGGTATTTCCTGTCATTTCTATGTCCCATAGGCGTATTTCTTTATTTCCAGTTTTAATTTGATGCATGGTATAAATATTTTTTTTGGCAATAAGTAAATTATACAAAAGGCGGACTTTATTAACTAGGCATTAAGTCCGCCTTTTGTATAATATACTTTGTTTTATAGGTTTTACAATAAAGCATTAATTTAATAAATAAATAAATAAACAAATAAACCAGCTAAGAGAAGGACATAACTACATTGCTTTGCCTATATATTCTGTGTATATATTTAGCTGTAAACCTAGTACTTCAGCAAATGAAGCGGTCGACTGCTGACGTTGTAATCAAGTTCATTAATCACCGGGCCAATACTACATTGTGATTGTACATTTTTCATAATATTTTCTTTATCAATTTTCACAAAATTATATAACAGCTTTTAAAACTGTTAATGGATATACAAACTATTACTTGCATATTAAAACCTGACGCAAACATCAAGACATTTCGATGACTTACATACATACTTAACAAATCTCCGCTGCGCCCTCGCTGCAATCGGCGGGAGCGCATGAGGAAGGACCTCGTCTAGGTCCGCAACTGGTCGGACCATCCCGGAAAAACATACATGAGTCTAGCCGGCTTGATACTCAAATACGAAACAAGCTCCTTCTAGTATTCCTGTAGGTACCCGACCTAGCTGAACCCATGAGCTGTTCTGACCATAAGAATAGTAGGACATTGTCTAAACAGCATCGTCAATTGTTTATAATTAAAAAAAAGTTGCGACTGTAAAAAATAAAATAATGTAATAATAAGTAAATCTTAATCTGTAAATAATAATCTGTAGTCTGTAAATAATAAGTAAATCTTAGTTCACTGCTGGACATGGCCACCCCCAGTGAGCGCCATTGCGCCATTATGTATTCAAATATTTATACCAGACCATATTTTACTAGACCATAATACCTAAACACGATTGAACGTGGTGCTTGCAACATTTCCTTTTATTAACATATCCTCACACCCGGTACCTTACGGGACAAGTAGAGATCACAGAGTAGCAAATATCTCTACACTTACAGATCTAACGCGCTTCTTTTACATTCATCATTGTCTTCAGTATACAATTAATATTATACTATTAAATATATACATTTCTAATCCATATACTCATTGAGTGCCTCGTTTGTAGAGTCGCCGTAAGGGCGTCTACTATTCGATAGGTTCTGGGTTAGCTTGGTCTGAGTCGGATATCAGTACATTGGTCTTCCTCAGAATTACTAGGGGTAGCGCCGAGGCTGGGCTCATGCCCGATTAATGGCAATAATCTCCTCTTCCACCTCCTCCTTACCAAGGTGAGACGTATAATTTAACAGGTATCATCGTGAGCGCGTACTTCACTCCTCTGCCTACCCGTTCGGGAAATACGGGCGTGATGACAAAGAAGAACTTACGTTAAATCAAAAGCGTTGAACGTAACCATGCTACCTGTTATAATCCCCGAGGAACACGGAGTACAGCGATGCGCTCGCGCACCGCGCGCCGGCCAATGGCGGGCGCCGGCCGCGCGTGGGCGTGGTCTCCACCCACTGAACAATTACATCAACTCGTGGGCCCTCCGACTCTGTACTAGTGGCCCACGTCGATACAGAGACGCAGCTTGAATATAAATTATCTGTGCATTACAAACGTGGTAAAGGTTTTTGATATTTAAAAATATCTAAAGCATTCCTTGTAATTGGAGAGAAAATCCAGTTATATGTTATTAAATTGATTCAATTGAATTGAATTACTGTACATAATAAAATTTTGAATAAAATTATCGCTAATAATTATAAAAGAAACTCCCCACGATCGCGGAGAGGTCTACAGGCACCATCCGTCGACCGCACCGTGGCACAACAGAACACGAGCAGGTGGGCAGTGGAGTCGTACTCTCCCACGTCTGACTGGACACGCTTGAAGAGGTGTTGCTGCACAATGGATGGAACAAGTACGAGTTAATGCATATTTTGACAGTTTGAAAATGTAGCTCGCTCGTATTGTTTTTGGTGATATAAAGTTGTTCGTGACGGGCTCAAAATACTTCACCACATCATTTTGTTTGTATCTATTTGTTACGAGGAACGTTTTCCAAACTGAAGCTAAATGTATGATTATTCAATAATTTCTGCCGAATCAGGCTATCGACAGCCGGTTTGTATTTCAGGCAGCGATGAAATAGGCCACCGAGTTTCAGTAAAAACGTTTAAACTAGTAGTTGGTCCCGTCTGGGTAAGAAGTTATCGCGATTTTCATCACCGGTCTATCTAAATGCAGGGGACATGGGTCTCACACGACGGGGAATTTGCCCATAACCCCTACGCTGGGCGTGCGGGTTGAAGGATCACCTACGCTGCTGCCGACAGGCGGCCAGGGTGGTGAGCTGTGCCTGGCGCTGGCGCCCCACCGCGATCAACAAGCAATGAATGGGTCATCGGTTAAGAAGACATTCATAATATTCCTAACCCGTTTCGATCGATTAATTTGAATTAAAAAAATTGCCATCGATAAAATGCACTAAAATAAAACTTTAATTTTTCAATATAATATACCTATATTTTTATAATAAACAATACATACACAAACATGGTGTACATGTGTTCCAGAGGACGCGTGCGTCTGCCGAGAGGCTGTGTGACGCCGAACAAAGGCCTGTCATAATATTTTCATCTTTTTGTCCGTGCGCGAGGCTCGCGCGCCGCCGCCCTGTCATTTCGACGTTTTATCACGGAGCACTCAAAATTAAATTGGCCCACTTCAGTATATTAGCTGCTCGTAGTAATTTGTGCATTATGTTAAATTTGTTTCGTCATTCCCTCATTAGCCGCTTTTGAGATAATAACTTAGTTTTTTGTAGCGTTCTACGCCTTAATGCAGTGTATTTAGTTTTATTATTCTGGATCATTCCACGTTAGGTAAAAAAGAAATTATATCAATGGAATATGTGAGCAATTTTATTTAGATATTAATTTTCTGTAAATATACTTTGATTTCTTTGCAGACTTCAATTTTTTGTAGAGTTACATAAAGTATTAAATGTGCTCGCGGCTTCGCTCGCGTGGAAATAAGTATATCACAGAGTTTTTCCCGAATAAATACCGACCGTTAGAATTCTACGATGAAAAATAGCATATACCTATGTTGCTTCACAGAGAAAAGAAAAAAAATCAAATATCTAGACAAAAAAAATGAGCAGGCGAGCTAGGGGTGAAAGCCGAGGGGCGTGACGCGGACACTAACTCGGCATATACTACATACTTCATTTGGATAAGTATTATTATCATGTTTATTAAAACACCTTCGAAAATAATGTATTATTTAAGAACTATTTTGTTAACCATAAAAATGGTTATAGTAGATTAACGTTAAAAGCTGGACATATGCTGTCGCGGACTTTTATTTAGAACTTTTAGCGGGGCACATTTTTGTAATACATAATTTTTGAATAATTTTCACCATTTACTTAGCGCACGCAAGAACAGCTCTAAATTTTGCCGTTGTCGCAATATTTTATAATGCTGCTCCTCTCCTATTTACCTTAGCGTGATGTTATAGCCTATAGCCTTCCTCGATAAATGAGCTATCAAACACTGAAAGAATTTTTCAAATCGGACCAATATTTCCTGAGATTAACGCTTTCAAACAATCAAACAACCAAACAATCGAACAAACTCTTCAACTTTATATTATTAGTATAGAAGTATAGATACAAGTAGATGACTTGCTCAAAAATAGGAAATTATAATTGATTAAGAATTACTGTACATTATAATAGAATATTCATTATAGTTACAACGAATATGAAAAAAAGGTTTTAAAAGTAATTTAAAAACAAGTACCTATGTATTTATGAATAAATAAAGATTGTGTTGAAGAATCCGCAAATATGCAAATGGGAGAATTTAACCTGCAAGGGTTATTTTGAACTGTAACTTTTTTTACACGCATACTTAAGTACATCATAAATCGCTTTATATTCTTAAAAGAGGACAAAGATTTCTGTTCACATATCAATATACAGATTACATACAGAAACATACTTAACTCGATGAAAGTTAATGCGCAAATACAAATTAGAGACGGAACGGTACAGCGACTACATTCCCAGCTTCAACCGCCACATGCGATATTATCCGGCGAAATAAGAAGCTGACGCTCGGAAGTAGCTAAGAGGCCGCGGTTAAAAATAGGCCGAGGATATCTCCGAACATCCCGCGCGTCCCCAGCATCCCGCAGGCGAGTGTCGGTGCGTTACTCAAGACGGTTCTAAGTGGCTTTATCGGCCGGCGGCGCCAGCGGCCGCTTTGATCGTGAGAATACGAGGGGGCTTGACGGGTGCCGACACATCAGGGTGTTTGCGCGAACGCACTGGTATATCGTCATGTCAGATACCTTTCAGAACGGATTTTAACTGTGATCTTTGGCCAATTGCGATTCACAAAACTTTAATAAAATCGTGTGTGCATGTAGGTATACATATTCTTAATTATACAAAAAAACCTAACTTCACGCCTGTAATCCCCGCAGACGTAGGTAGAGGAATGCAGAACATTCCCACGATTCACCGGTTACGTTTATGGAATAGGTGGAGAGCCTATTGCCATGCATCGGGCACATAACCAGAGTCCGAACTACACTACTAGAAAATCTAAATTAGAAAATTTTGTAATGTTCGACCCGGGAATCGAACCCGGGACCTGCCGATCGGCAGTCTCACCCGCAACCAACCAATGAGGCAGTTCTTATTTATAACCGTGATATTATCAGTAAGGGATATGTATTTTATGAATTTAAATTTTCTCGTTTCAAAAGCAAATAAATTCTAAACACACGCATATATACACACACACACATTCAGAAAATAGAAATATTTTTTTTAACTAAATTTTACAAATCATTTTTTCTTCGTTTATATTAAATTACACCAAATAACGTGAAGCTTCACAACCAGTTTGGTGACATCGACACAGTCGGGCATCACCTTTATTTTCCAAAGACGGACACACGGCAACTTACCCAACAGCAGACGACGACCAGAGCCTTCGCGAGCCCTTCCACATCGCGTGGGAGATCGCGGCCACTTGTTGTGGAGCTTGGACCAAGACCCGTATAGAATTACGCTCATGGCACACTGATCTGGCACCAGTAAAGAATAAACTAAGTTAGTAAATCGTCGCGCGCGGTCTCTGCCCGGATAGACAACGTCGAGTGGCTAATGTCTGTAGCCTTACGACCTCATGTGCTCGTCATACGCGGACTCGGATTTAGGAGCCTCTAACTCCTCGATCAACTTCCTGATTAATGGTATCTGGCCTCACTGACCCCGATAGTCGTATCGTGGTCTCCTTCAAACGTAATCGACATTCCCATTGTACTAGGTTTTGTAATTCTATCATGTTTTTTGTTCAAAAAATCCAAATCATCGTAACATGTCCGTTCCCATTTTAACAATAATCATTCTTGAGTCTTTAGTTGCACACTCATCGAGTTCCCTATAATCTTTTGTAAATTGTATTGTTTTTGACATTTCATAATTCGTTTTACCGTGTAGTTATTATTTTGCTATTGTTATATTACTATTGTTATTGTTTTGCTGATTTGATTTAATTTATATTTTTTCTTTCTATTATGATAATAGAAATTATTAATTTTTATTGGTCATTTATTGTAATTATGTTTCGTTTCGTTTATTACTCACTTCAATGTGGTACAACTACCCTATCGGATTGGGGCAAAACCTGTTATGTTAGAGGTAGTAGTTTGTAAGAAATAAATAAATTCTGCGTGTGTATGTAATAGTACGTAGACGGTTGCTCGTACTATTTGAACATAGCTCCGGTTCACTTACGCCGAGCTCTCCGTCCTCTCCCGGCCCGGCCCGATCAGCTGCAGACGGAAATCGGCGCGGCGCGAGTGTTTGCCCAGCGTTCCGCGGCGCGCAATATCGCGCGAGTGGCCTCTCCGGGCCCAATAATATTCAAATGCGTTCATATCCGGCGCGGAGTGGCTCATTTGCATCCGGAAACAATCTGGCGGCCGGCGCTCGCTCGTGTTTAATGCGAAGCCGTGTCGCCGCTGAGTGCGCGCTCGGTTCGGTCGCGCGATGCTCTTACCGTTAGCAGGCTTAACTGCTGAGCCGGTGTCTTACATTTAATTTCCAACGATTTGTTCTGTCTGCGTGTAAAATGGATGTAAGTATTTAAGTCTGAGTACTTACCTAGGTATATATTTATGTGTACTACGTAGGTTAAAAGGTAACGTCACGCCTGTAATCCCCGAAAAGGTAGGCAGAGGAATGCAAAACACTTCCACGTTTCACCGGTTACGTTTACGTCCCACTATGTAATAGGTGGTGAGCCTATTGCCATGCATCGGGCA
>DWEI01003522.1:0-12749 GCA_018245875.1 Mysoria ambigua | reverse complement strand
GCACAGCTTCTCTGACTGTGTACGCTGCGGCGTATAGGCGGCCATAGCATCCAACTATATTAAGACAAGCTGCGCCGTACCGCGCTCTGCCAGCACCGGGTTAAGTTGTTTCTTACGACACCCCGTGTCATGGCACAGGCTTGGGATATGTATTCTTACTCTGCTCCGAAACGACTATATATTTACTTCCTTTGTGGAAATAATTCCTTTGTGGAAAGAAATAATATTGTAACAATGGGCTCACCACCTATTCCACAGTGGGATATAAATGTATCTGGTGAAACGTGGGAGTATTTTGCATTTCTCTGCCTACCTCTTCTGGTATCACAGGCGTGATGTTACGTTTAATAATAATAAAATACTTTCTTGTACATCATGAAGGAAACAAGTACAGGTCATTACAATTGGCGGTCATATCGCACATTGGCGATTTCTTCCAGACAACCAGCTCAGTAGGAGTAAGAGAAAGCAGAGTAGTGAAAAGGAAATGGGCACAATACAATTTACGCGCTAAACTTTGCAAGCGTTCAAAATTAAAAAAAATATTTTAATCATTATTTGTACCGCATAGTATGTGTATATACATACTCGTGTTACGATAGTTATCTGTATGTATGGGTTTACACACGTTAATCTTAAAAAAATCATAACAACACGAAAATTTTAATCTACGATAACAAATACCTAATATTTACATGGTCTTAGACACAAACACGTGACTTTCTAAAATGAAAATCGAAACGTCAGTAGCGAAGACGTATGTCAGTACAAAAACACGGTCATCTAATATCGGTGGCCAGCCCTCGACGTGTCAAAAGATTTACTCCTAACAGCTCTAACCTACATAAAGACATCTAAACAAACGAAATAAATTTTCTATCTATGTAACAAGCCACGAATAAAAGGGTGCGCCGACGGCATCTGGGAGACACGACCCGACACGATCAATTATCACCATTGTCGTGGACCGACAATGCAATCTTAACACGTCGTCGCACCATATTGAGACGTTCGTTTCATTATAGCCCACGCGTGAAAAAAACGTGTGCCTAGAATTAGACCTTATCGTTTGGGGGTTAAGGCGAATGTTGGTTCTATCGAGAAATTGACAGGTGCGCTCGGAAACCGGGCCAACCTCCCACTGCTTGGCAACAATGCGACACTAGTGTCGCATAAAGCAAAGGCGCTCAGCCATTCAGCCTCACGAGTCGCAAATGCTCGTAAAGACTTAATTAAATCGGATATGTATCCAGAAACGTAGGCAGATGATTTATTCATCGATTGCAGTCTCCAGAGGCTTGTTTGTTATATTTGCTATTCATAGCTTCTTGGATGTAGCGTCGGCTGGGTGTCTGGGAAAAATGGACATCTCATTGATTTTCTCGTGTGAATGTTGAGAAATTGTAATTTTTATTCAATGCGTGTAATATGGTTGTCAATTTTTAAACAAGTTTTTAAAAGTATGAATATATGTAGTATTAAAAACAAAAACAATTTTAATCAAAGTTTCGTAATGTTATTATTTTATTTGATATCAAGTACCTGCCAATTGTCTAAATGCATGTACATATATCATTGAACGAAGTCTTAATAATACGATGATATTCAATGTACTGTATTTGGATTGTGATTACAAAAAATAAAAGTAATGTAATTAGATGTCCCTTTTATAAAAGATACGTATATAATTAATATAATTATAATTAATATATATAGTTCTTAGAAAAATTCGATCCAAACCATATTGAAACAGGTGAAATATTGTGCTGAAATGTGGGTGCTTGAAGGAGTAAAAAGGGGCTCAGTATGCTTAAAGCATAGTTAACAAGTTTTTGCCTATTCATGTACTTTGTATAATCCTCTTTCCGATCTCAAATTGTCCGGTCTATAATACGACAGAATAGGGTTAAAATCGCAAATCCATCACATTCGGACAATCAAAGGACGAATGGACGTGCAATAACCTTAACAAATAACAAAATTCAAAAGTAATCGTTAGTACGGCACAATCCGGCCCCCCGGTGACAAATCGGATCGACTTGTAGCTCGGAAAGGAGTGTGGAAAAAAAGTAAAAAGAATTGGCAGAATGGACACGAGCGACCTGCGACAGATGCTTTAAAAAAAGTTCCGCTCGCCGTTTGGCGCGAAATCTCATTATAGTAGAGATTTGGGCGGGTGAATAATGTCGATATGTTTTTCGATTGGGAGCATTCCTATTATGTGATGAATTAAACAAATGATCACCACAGTAAAGTCCATGTTTTAGGTAACAAAAATATATACATATCGATAATCGTATGGAGGTAAAATTAATATGATTGAAAATGCCCTTGAGCCCGAGGAAATTGTACACCTGTCGTCGTTACCAATAGTATTAACATTCATCTCAAAATCACTTTCAAGGTATAATTGTAACACATTAGCAATATTTGACGAACTTTTACTCGGTAATGTCAAAATAACGACGCATATAACATAGTGTCACAGTTTATGTCTACGAAGGTAATTATTGATAATAATAGAGCTGCATGCTCAATCGAAAGTATCAGTCGTGTTTTGAACAAATGAATGCAATTACTAGTACTTCGCAAGGCCTGCATTTAAAATCAAACTGTTTCTTCTTTTTATAAATCTATAGGAACATCAATGAATTCGTTTGAAATACGCTGCTTACTTCTGAGATCGTGCAAATAATAATATACAAATTAACAAAGACTCAAAACACCAAAGGAGACTTTGAAATATTATTTCTTGCATAGTAACATGCATTTACTTTTCTGAATAGTAATGTTTTTTATTATTTTTTCTTAATCAAGGCTCTGTAATAGCATATTTAAAGTATATGAAATGAAGATAATTAAGTGTAAAATAAAAAATAAGGATTTTAACAATAAATAAGTGCTTGAAAATTGAAAATTGAACCCTGCACGATAACACCATACATATAATCGTTTTAATTGTATAGCAATTCAACTGAACATGATTAAAAAAAGGTCAAAACACATAACTGAGTACAAATTCAATTTCAAGCAATTAATGACATTGAAATGTATGGTGACGAGCGGTTAATTTTATTTTAAAATGTTTCTAGTCATACAGGATAAAAACGGTAAACTGTAAATACCATCAGCTGTTCATTTGAAAGGCGCTGGTGAATTTACAATTAACAATGCAACACTTATGCATTGCAATTGCAGGCGCCGCCAGTGGCGAGGAGTGCCAGCGGGATGCAAAGACGGTTTTGAGAAACAACATGTAATATAGACAAAAAAAAAGATAAATGTATTACGGCCGCTGTCCGAACAGATGTTCCAAGTAATAAGAAAACTGTCATTATTATATTAAATATTGTAATAGAAGAAGTGATATTTTCAGTGTATGGATATGTTGGAGAACATAATATGTTGATCGCTGATAGATACATCAGTACATTTTCTTCCATTTATATTGATCTTGGCTAAAATAATGTACCTTGTTTTTCGGTTCTATGCATTTTATAGTTTCATATTTTATTTGACATATCATCATCAACAACTCTTTGATCATTCTCTATATAAAAATAGCTCAGGGATTTAGAAACGGCGAGAATGGGACTGGAGTTTAAGACAAAGTTTGCCAATCTGGCTAATAGTGGTTAGGCAGAATTCTCGTCATAAAGAACTTTTAGGTATGCAAGTTTCGTCACAATGATTTTCCTCATCGTTACAGTACAGTTACATTTTAACTTTACCTTGTAAAGAAGTTGCTCTCGGATTTAAACCAAGATCCCAGGAGTCGAAGGCTAAATTCTATGGTATTATTTCTTGTATTTATGGTATAGTCAACATGAATATAGTCACGTGAATCTACATCAAATAATGTGAAGCATTGCCACGATGTTATAATAGTAGGATAAAAATGTAAGCAGGTAACGGTCATATTTTTTAGGTACCACAAATAAGACCGTTACCTGCTCACATTGATGTGATGGTTTGTGAGGAAAAATAAATTTGAAATAGCAGATATACCCGATTACGGAAGAGTGAAAAAAATTTATACGTTTGGCTTTTTACGTCCCATTTAATTATCACTTTTAACATCCCAGTGCCGGGCATCTTTCCCGAAATTACGATAAGACTGTGCATATTCGACCAGATGGTCTTCTCCTTCTTCCTCAAGTCGATAGTTGATGGTGAGTGATCAACCATGGTGCGCCGTGCAATGCTCTTTCCAGGAACCAGAGGGTAAAGCAATTAAATTAGTGTCTCCGAAAGAGTGTTCTGTACCATTTGGCGAAACCATAAGATCGCAAGAGACGGTATGCTCTTCTTCTAGAAGGATATAATTAGTGCTAAGTCAATATTTAAGATCACCCCTTTATACATACATACATAGTACGTATTTCTATTAAAAAATAAATTCCAATTAGAACCCTTGCTACTCGCATTCGATTGTATTCATCGTTCCAACACTTCAAGTCTCATATACAATTTAGATTGTTGTTAAGTAAATACTTAAAACTGAAATGCTATTTAATGGCCGAATAAATATTTGAAAGCTTATGTACGTAAATCCGTCGCTGCAACGGTGCGAAGGAACGCGAGTGGTGTGCGTTTGAGTATTTTATTGTTTTCTTTTGTTAGTACATTTATATCGGTTCGGCGGCTGCTCAACTAGGCGTTCATGAGTTCGTGGTGTGCTTTTAAATATTTTCAATTGTTCAAAATGTTTTACCACTACAGCACCCTGCTATCAGCTTTTAAATATAAGTAAAAGTTTTATAACGACAGCCGCGTGGATCGCGTTGGTTGCAACCGCGACTGTCGATCAAGAGGTCCTGGGTTCAAATACCGGGTTGGGCACTATTCGATTTTTCTTATTTAGATTTTCTAGTAATCGCTAGGAACCTGGATATGTGCCCGGTGCATGGCAATAGGCTTACCACCTATTCCATAGTGGGGCATAAAACATAACTGGTGAGACGTGGGAGTGTATCTACTACACTCCTCTGCCTACCCCTTTAGGGATTACCAGCATGATTGTATATCTAAACTGTAAATGTAAAGTAGTTCATAAGAGTAAAAGATTTCCTAATTGTCTCGACTCTTCTATTGTTTTACTGTCGGCCGCAGTCCGCTCTTGGCTCCGATTTTGTGTCAGTTAATACAGTAAATATTGAATTAGCAATGCTAAACGCAGTCGGTTTTGGATTAGAGTCAGTGGCGTGTAGTCTGGATGCTTCCGATCTTCAGAAAGCGTCAAAATCACAAAGTGGTTCACAATAATGTAACGAGGCCAAGTTTGTGTTTTCCATCTACATTTCTGTGTAGATTGTTATCTGCTGTCTAATATCGTGATCGTATCGTACAGTGGAGACGGTTTTTTTTGTATCAACGGTGATAAAACTTTGAGAATTATAATTAACGATGTTTAATCAGCGTTCCGTTAAACGCATTTTCGACTATTTTAAAGAATAACTGGGTTTAATTTTGTTACCATTTCAATACTTTATTTTTACATAGTCGATTATAATATAATAAATCCCGAACAATGGTCCGTTCTGAGCTGTATTACACTTCAGAGTACCCGGCCGTAGATATAAATATGAAAAGCATTATAAAAATGCTCCACATTCTCTAAGAGCCCTCGATGCTGCACTCGAGTTGACGACAATGGGAACAAAAACGTATCTAAACCGGAACGTTATCCGGTAGAGGGCGCGCATCCGACGTCGCTTCCGCCAAGAGCCAATCCAACATGGCGACAATATTAATCAATATTTCAACAACATTAGCCCGCGCCGAGTGCGCCTCCTTAAGACGTGACACCCACTCGCCTCGGCATACTTCCCTCGTTCTGAGAGGGAGATGAAGAGTTTTGCCCGGTGATGTTTGGATGACGGTGTATTGGAAATCGTCACGTGTATATATCGTGGTTACATACTTTTATTAATCTATTTTTTTTCTGCAAGTATTGTTCCTTTTAATCACTTAGGTATTAACATACAGAACTTTTTCAGCTGTCAGGATCTGTAGATTATAAGACTATATTATTTATTGGTTATGTATTGGTACTACAACAGAGTGGTAAACATATGTAATATACCAGCATTTATAATGCTAGGAATACTTTGGGAATAATACTGCAAGATAATGCAATTGAATAAAACGAGTCTTAAATGTTTGGCTTAAATAAAAACAGCACGCGAACTTTATACCACTTTTCTGGTATAAAGTTTTTTTTGTGATATAAAGTGAACTTTATATCGCTTAATTTCTAAAGATCGATTATTAGTGTGTTTCTTTAGTTATTTTTGAACGCAGACTTCAGTGATGAAATTATCTTGAATGCTATATTTACAACTATAAAGTTGTGGTAAATAGTTTGCTGTGCATAATTTTATAGTAACACGTTAGAAACCGGTAATTGGGCACTTTCATATAAAATATAAATAGAATTCGCAAAACAAAGCCAGTATTCGCAACAGCATGTGGCTATTTGTGTCGACGCGGATCGCTGACAAAGGTGGCGTGCGGCGCGGCAACGTTCGCGCCCGGACCGCGTACGCCACTTCATTAGGCAAGGAGGCCTCTCTCTGCGGGGGACGTGTTTGGACGCGCCCCGACCTGCTGGGGACCCATCATAATGTTGTTTTGTAATTGTAACTTTACGATATAATCATTATTTTGATAGCTTCTATTTGATACTGTAACGTGTAACGCGTGGGAGTTTTTTTAATGATGATCTGTAACAGAATGGTGTGAAAAGAAAAGTATATTTTCTTCATGTAAAAGAGCGTAAGAGCAAAAAAGGATATTATTGTTTATTTTCATTAGTCGAGTGTCGTATTCAAACGATCGGTGCTGAGGGGTTATCTGTGCTCGTCCAAAGACAATCTGTTTTAATTTGGGGCTGAATGTTTATTCGCTCGTGAGTGATTGGAATTATTCCCAGGGCTTCATCTTGTTTATATGATGTCGAGCCGTTTGTGTTATTGTATGGGTTCATTCTGAGTACGTACAGATAAAAAAAATAATTGAAACGTCTCTCTGACATGCGACGTTTAAAGTTTTCATGCACTTCTTTGGGTGGATATTCATAACGTAACAGTGTTAAGATAAAGCCGAATTCAAATCATTCGAAATACTCAACGATATCCTGTAATGATTGACAATTCATGTATATAGACAGCAATACGTAAAGAGCCTGTTTAGGAATAGTGTGTCTTGTGAAAAACATTAAAACTGCATGTTAAAAGTAAAAGCACTACAGATAGATAATTGTTTTTATAATATTGTAGATAATTTGATTTTTTCTTCTTTAATCTTTATTCCGATTCACCATGGAGATGTTATTGCGATGAGCGAAAAGCGATTCCTTGGATCAAAGTGATTTTAACATTCAGTCAAAACAAGCAAGGTAAATGTAGCTCTGCGTAGATTTGTGTAATAGAATAAAACATTACCTGGATCTTGAATAACAACGGATCTATATACATAACATGTGAAAAGTTCATTATAAAATGTCTCCACCGCGACACGAATCACTTTAAAATGACTTTGTTCGCGAGCCCGGCGATGGCACGAAAAACATTCAAAAGGCCAACAAATCGAAATATTGTTTTGTACAGTACAGAGGCGCACTGAGCGTAATTGCTCAAATTTGGCAAAAAACACGCGCCAACTCGTATTTATTTATTTACTTGGTATTTACTGTAACAAAAAGGGCCGGCTGGAAACGCTTTTTGGCTGACTTTTTGTCGGCAGCCGCACGAACGAGGGTCGGTTGATTTCGAGTGACTTTAGTTTCAGTCAGCATTTGCTTTTGTGTTTTGATGGCGTTCTTATTTATTTGTACATGTATTATTGTTATGACCTGCGCTTTGAGGTAGTTAAAAGCCAAATCTTGTTATCTATCTCTTTTAACATTATAATTTTTAATCGATATCGACCCTTCTATCGTTCCGCTATTGGAACATGGGTCTCCTCTCAGAATGAGATTCTCTGATAATTTTTAAGCAACGTATTATTCTAAATGTTAAAAGTATGGTATGGTGTCTTCTTGGTTATGAATAAAGCTAAGATATCGCATAATTTTTAGACAAAACAACAATTTTCAATGGTGTACGGTTTTCAGCTGTTGAAGCTTTGATTATTGTTGAGAAATCATACTTTGTTGCAGTTTTCCTATCTTGGAAAACTTCTTTTGAAGGTTGGCGCGCGGTGAGCTGTTAAGTGTTGACGGACAGCGGACTGGTTGTTAAATATTTGTCTGAGCGAGTGCGCACGCCGGCGCCGCGTCGCTCCACCTAACAGTATGGCCATTGTTCTCTTGGGATACGTTAAATGTTTTTTTTTATTTCCTCCAACTCCAACACCAATTTGAATATTTAAATTTGACTAATCCCATTATGCAGAAATATTATGGTAATTAATTGTATGTTACGTAGTACTTACGGAATGACCACAAATTTGCGTCTACGTACCCGTCAACGTTTGCCTCAGACACACCATTCGTAGAGTTCGTAGAGTCTCGGACTACAACACTTACATTGCTATAATTCTCTTGCTCAGTCTCTTTTAGCTCAGTCTAGTTAGGGTGTGTTCAGTACAGTCCCGGGTCGCCGCAGACGCATGGTGGCGCTACCGTCGCCAGCAACAATTGGCTCAATCGTGCGGTAAACACGCGCGCGGTCGCCGGCGTGCTGATATCGCTGCCGGCCCCGCGCCGCGTTCATACAATACGTGTGTATATATTATACGTATCATACTGCAGACAACTGTTTTTACAATACATATACGCACAATCATATTATTTACGTTATTCGTTATGTATAATATAATCATAGTCTGTATGTTGTTCATATGATAACTGTATTCATATGATACTGTTTTCTTTGTATATTTATTATCATAATTACGTTATTTGACATTTTAAAAACATGAATTAAAAATAAGTATATAAAAGATTTCGATTGTTGGAACCCATTCATTGGTGTTTGGATAGTTCACTTTCGACAAACCCTTTAGTGCAGTGTCGTACCTACAGCTAAGTTTAGATAATAATTCGGCTATGATTGAGAGTATGCCTGGTCTTGTTGGCTATTGTTAGCAATATTATGAATCTGTATAACAATATCTATTACGACAATTATTTTATTTATTCAAATTCTTATGTACAACTGCAATTCAAATTTTTAAAATTTCAATCTTTATAGTGATAACTAATTTTGTCTTATCTAACTTTTCGTATTAATACGAACTCATCGTAATCTATTATATTCTTAGAAGCCATTTGTGTTTTGAGATGATGAAACGAACATAAAGGGGCATGGGAGTAAAAAATAATATTTGCGTCGCTGAAGAGACAGTTCCATACTACATTGTGTAGAGTCATAGCTTACATAGTGTAGAGTATGAGTGCTATACCAGGCTGTATGCAAACAGCGCAAAACAAAGAGTCTGCGGGGCGTGGCAGCGAGTGGGCGGGCCGGCTATATTTAGCTCTATGTAGAGTCCAATGTACTACGGATTAAGATGACACATACCTATACAGTTATTATAAATATAATATCTAAGCATAGTACATGTAACATATTAATATGTTCTATGAATCTTTTACAATAAGTTTCAAATTAAATAGAGTCTTGTGAATTATATTATATTAACGTACGTGTTTAACGTGAAAGTTTGTTGAAATGTCATCATGAAGACATCACTACATTAATATTCTGTTAAGATAGGTTTATGGACTGACTTATGCATTGGCTTATGGAATGACTGGTAACCGGTGTAGAGTTTTGTAATAATTCAATGAATTTGTCAACCACCTGGAACTTGTGTATCTGTATATTATCACACAAAGCGTTCAGTACTGATGGTCAGGAATAGGAACTAGTTACCATGGAAACTGGTGCTGACTTTGGGTGTTATATCATCCTGTTGGATGGATTACTTATGCATCTCCTTCTACGCGCTACTTACCAATCTCTTAAACAAATCGACCAACCTATAAGATTTGACCTGATTTAAAAGGTTTCCCAGGGAAAAATTAAAAGATTATAATGCGTATATACGCATATGAATATTCATTATCATAATTCTCAGATGGCTTAAGTCCACTGCTGGACAGTGGCGTCATCTGAGGGTTTTTTGTTCGTGATCCCCTCGCTGGGCATGCGGGTTTGGGATCTCAGAGCATGACATCTCACCACTTATGCTACTGCCCGTAGACGGCCAGGGCATGTTAATTTAGGTAAAAACCCTCAGCTCAGTCATTAACATCCATCGCGCGCAGTACGAGTGGAGTGCGAACTAATTTGTCACCACATAGCATACAATTCATTGCCTTGTTACATCTGCGTTGAAAACACAATTAATGATCTCCACCAATGGGACATTCATTAAACCGGTCACACTAAATAAATTCCTAAACAACGCGTGAAAAATTACAAAAAAACAATGTTTACAGGCCGTGACTGATCGAGTTATTTTTTAATTTAACCCCAACAAAACTCTATCAAAAGTGTACGTGCGGCTCGTAAAAGCATCCAAACAGAAACATGTCAAGGGAGTTTCGACATAAACAGCGGCGGATAGAGTTTAATATAGATCAGCAGTTGGCCTCGTAGCCCCACGCACGTTCTCTCTACGCGAAAAGGAGGGGTTCGGCGGCTGGGCGGAACAGGAGGCGGAGCTCCGTAACCAGTTGCTCCGTCGCCTTAGTTCGAGGTGAGCGGCTCGCGATGCCGCACAGCTATGAGTCCTCCGAGTTTCGCGATCCGCGACCTGCTGCCCGAGGCCTCCTCCCGCTCGCCCTCGCCCTCCGATACCGAGCTCGACGTCACCGGCACCGAGACGCCGCCGCCGGGCTCCTCCACAACGATCGATAAAAAAAACGAGAAACCCGCTTATAGCTACAACGCGCTCATCATGATGGCTATCCGCAGCAGCCCGGAGAAACGGCTCACGCTCAACGGGATATATGAGTACATCATGAAGAACTTCCCCTACTACAAGGAGAACAAGCAGGGCTGGCAGAACTCTATCCGACACAATCTCAGTTTGAACAAATGCTTCGTCAAGGTACCGCGCCATTACGACGACCCCGGCAAAGGGAACTACTGGATGCTGGATCCGTCGTCGGATGACGTGTTTATCGGAGGTACGACGGGGAAGCTGCGGCGCAGATCCACGGCAGCGTCGAGGTCCCGGCTGGCCGCGTTCAAGAGGGGTGCTATCTTGCATCCGATGTTTGGTAATCCGTACGCGTCGCTAGTAGGGTTGTACCCGCCATTACTGTCCGTTTACGGAAGGTATGCGCTGCCGAGCCCTTTGTTGAGACTGCCGCCGCCGCCGCCGAATCCCTACCACCAGCTGTACCGGCGGATTCACGGCCTGGGCCCGCCCGTGAGCCCGCCCGAGCCGCAGGAGCCTGACCCGCATTTAGTGAAGCACAGTTGATCGATGCGCGGTCTTACCCGGGTATCAGCGGATACCTCGCGCAAGCCGCGTCGGACTGTTTCGTGCTAGACTGTGATAGAAGAATCCAGAGTGTGTATAGAACGACTTTATCTGTAAAAAGTGCTACCGCTATTTATTTATTAACGTAAGATTCTATTTAATGAATTTAGTTTAATGTTAAGAGGCTAAAAATTTAAGTTTATTAAACGCAATAAATAATGTTTTGAGCAGATTGCTTCTATACTCGTGGTGTTTTCTTTGTATGGAAATCTCATTAAGTTATATTTGTCATTAACGACTTAAAGTCCATTTGCTATATTTATTAATAAAACAAACAATGATTATTAATCATTTTAATGCTCACAAGCATTACGTTTTATTATGATTGTTGAAATTAAACATTATAATAATTTGAATTTAATATAATTTGCCATTTCTTGTGGTCACCGTTATAAACACAGGAACGAGTGTATACATATTAATAAAAAAAGTCGTAACTCTATTTATAGACACAGCAAAGGTTATAACTGTTGAAGTAAATAAAGATAAGGTTCCAAAATACACGTTTTTTGTACACTTTTATTATTATCAACACCCTCACAACTCACATAAATTATTAAGAAATATATTTGTGGATTTCAATGAATTACAAAGTCAGATTGCTCACAAGAAATAACTAAAAATGACTGAGATCTGAAATTTTACTTACCATAATAACGCCTGTCGTTATAGGCGGAGATGCGGACATTGTGTTTATAGGTATATGATACAATAAATTCAAAAAACATATCTTACCCTCTATTCTATGGGATTTATAACTGGTGAAAAATAGGGGCATTACACTTCTCTGCTTACCGTTTCGAGGAAACATAAGTGTGGTTTTATGTCAAAAAAATTGCAATGTATGAAACAACTATTTTATGCGAAAAATTAGGAACAATAAAATCGTAAACTATATAATTATTAAGATGTTTATTACATTCTAACGGAGAAATACACAAAGACAAATTCTAAAATCTTTTTTTAATAATTACAGCCATTACCTTTATTACTTAAAGTTTCCTTGTTAACAAATAGCTAACATATATAACATATATTTAATAATACAACATTTTTTTGATTGGATTAAATATAGGTCACAATAAGTAGCAAAATATAGGTCACAATAAGTAGCAATGCTAGTGGTAAATTAATAAAATTTAATAACGTAACTTCACGCCTGTAATCCCCGAAGCGGTAGGCAGAGGAATGCAGAACATTCCCACGATTCACCAGTTACGTTTACGTCCCACTATGTAATAGGTGGT
>DWEI01003521.1:0-12749 GCA_018245875.1 Mysoria ambigua | reverse complement strand
GTGTCTTCTTATTGACTTTCGATTCTTGGGGGTGATTACCTAATCACTATGCGTTTTCTTGTCAATTATTTTTTTTCCCACTATTGGTCACGGGTAGTTAAATTTCATTGAAATCGTGTCCGGTGCCTTAGGTTTATTATAAGTTATTTCATTTCAGCGATCTGCCCTGCTCCGCATATACTTTGTTTACTAATATGGAATTTTATTAAGTTTACAAATCACCGCAAGTTGCTAATTTACAATATGCGGAATAAATGTCACATGAAATTTTTAAGTATATATTATACTTTTATAAATGTACTTTTCGTTACATTTATTAGCCACTTTATATTATATATTATGAATTACTAAAAAGGCGCGTAATGGTATATTCGCAGGCTTTTTTTGTTGTCAGTTTCATTGAATTTTATATGTTTCAAAGTATTGACGAAAATACGTGACGCAATACCAGATTATTGACCTAGTGTATTGACGAATTCTTTGGTTCCAGAGCCGAGAATGGTGCAAGAGAGAGCAATAGTCATACGCCGGGTGCCGAATGCTTATTTCTACCCGTTCAGTTTGTGGCCGCTGCCGAAATATCCACCAAGAGGTAAATAGAATTGTTTTTTCTTGTCTGGCTGGCTGTCGGCTGGTGACATGTGTTGCAAGATCGATAACCGCTGGAGTAGGCGTGTTCTGGAGTGGAGACCACGTCTTGGCAAATGACGTAAGACGCCCTCAGGCTAGGTGGAGTGACGATATACGCAAAGTGGCTGGCGGCGGCTGGATGCGAAGAGCTGAAGATCGAGCTCAGTGGCGTGCTAGTGGAGAGGCCTATGTCCAGCTGTGGACAGGAATAGGCTGATGATTGTGTCAATTTAGAATAAAAATTCATTTTATTATGTATCCAAAGGTTTGTATTATATGTCTGTGACGTAAGACGACAACTTCATTAGATAAAGATCAATATAGCAAACATATAAAATACCTTAAAAATGTATGGACTCTGAGTTGGGTATCGTAGTTGGTCTCTAATAATTTCCGCCCTCGAGCTAAATAAATATTAAGGTGGTTCAGTCGGTTATGCTTGGCTTGAGGACATAATTTCTATAAAACACATAACAATAACATACCCCAAAAAGTTTCAGGATGATCGAGCATTTATTTATGTTGTTACAGATGTAACAGACTCTCAAGACACGTATTATCACAGAAGGAGTTTGCGAACCGGAGAGGTTGAACGAAATAAAAGATAGTTAGTTTTAAACAGCACGTGTCTAGATAAAGCCTATGATAATGAGTTTCTTGTTTTATTCGTGTATTAAGTCGAGGACTGATCAGAGTTTAGGTGTTAAATATTTTTTTTTTGTGAAATTGCTCAAAGTACCAGATATACGTAAGAAGAAATTGCGGAGTTACAAATAGGCTATTTAACGTTACTAAATTGTTTTATTAAATTTTATTTTTATTTAAGTTTGAGTTAACTTTTAAGATAACGTTGATTAAATATCATAATTATTTAGCTTTTTTAAGTATAACGAAGTTTATTTTCGCTCTCGATATTTTTGGTTTTATTCTCTGGATATAAAGAAAATTTTTCATTTAATAAATAAGGTTAATGAAGTCGCGGGCATCAGTTAGAGTGGGAAAATATAATCAGGAGTGAAGCTGTTAAGATCCTTTTTACAATATCAAGTTGTATTTTTATAATAACAAGGAAACATCAATAAACATCTTGTCTCATGTCAACATCATTTAAAGCGTGTGATATTCGTAAGTTGTTTTCCGCGACTTCGTTCAGGAAACTAGATGCCATTAGGGTCTTTCATTTCTTATATAATTATTTCCATTTCAGTTACTGAAGTTTTAAATAGTCAGCGTTAACATGAAGGGCTCAAGTTAACTTTCCTTTAAATATTTCCTTTATATATGTATGTTTGTAGATAAAATGACTATAGTACAGTTAAGTCATAGTTTAGTAATATTGTTGAGTAATTATTTCTTTATGATGATTTTATTATAGAAGGCTGTGTTTCAGTTGGAAAATGAATTCAAGAGGGTGTTAATTTTTGAAAAAAATTGAAATATGCAAATATCATTGTAAAACAACTCTTTACCTCTCTCTGAGGACTGTCTCGTCCATCGTATGGGTTGCAAGCGCGAATGCTGATCGGGAAGGCCCGGGTTCAAATCCCGGGTCGCACACTGTTGAATTTTCTAGTAGAGACTCGGAGCCTGGATATTGCTCCGTGGATGGCAATAGGATCACCATTTATTCCATAGTACGGACAAATGTATTTGGTGAAATGTAGGTGTGTATTATATTATTCTGCCTACCTCTTCGAAGATTACAGGTTTGATAATACAAAATTATTCTGTCTCTCATGTCGATGCAAAATACATTATTATGTTCGATTATCTGAGTATTACTTTTATTATTAAATCTAATATATTGTATGGTATATTAAAAATTATTCTGACTGTAATATTGTTTTAAATTACACCTCTAAAATAAAATCAATATATTGATTTCTTTGAACTTCTTATACTAATTGTATAGGTATATCTGTATAAATCTATTTCCATCACTTTTTTTAGACCTAAGTGTAAATGTTTTTAAATTATTTCTTGTACCGTTACGTACGAAAAATATCTTTAATCTGTATTTCACCCGAAAACTATGACTAAAACATTTTAGAATAACAAGTTGCAATTAAATCTCAGGTTTGACATATTGACTTAGTTATTCCATAGTCAGGCTCGCAAATGCAATATTCTAAAAACTATTATAAATATGTCAATATTAGTTCACTTGCATCTAACATGGGCATAATTAACCAACTTTTGCTATTACTTTCTTGAATTTCGAATAACGAGTTTTGTGCATTTTCGTTGATAACTACATCTAGCGGGAAAATATAAAAAGAATTGAAATAAATGCTTTGGATTTAGGACATACATGGTACAAAAAATTTTTGAATGCTAAAGTTTTATATGATCATTAGGCGGGAAAAATGCATTATAATGTGTCACTATTAAGGAATATGTAATATTCAGCTCTCATACCTCTGGTTACTCAGTGTAAGGTCTTCGTTCAATTTTATTTATAGAAATTGAGAGTGGATAAGATTTGTAACAGATCAAAGTATGTGGTTAATGTCTTCATTTTGTCTACACGGCTGTTACAAAGGTGAACAAAATTGTATTACAGCGCCATCTATGAACAGCGGTGTTATTTATTTACCTTTCATAATTTACAAAACCCATCACGGGTTCTACGAGCGCTGTAGTCGCACAGGTTATATTATAAGGTTTTATTTAACGCAGTGTTGTATGCTAAGGGCTCTACGACACGAGCGCAGGGTCGTAGAATATTGATTTCGCGTGCGCGGGTGGCTTTCGATTTCATCTCGGGTGTGCGTGCAGCATCCCGGATTCATAAATAACTTTAAAATTATAAAATAAAAGAAACTGAGGATAATGAAGATCGGAGTTTTGTGGCTATTGCTCAGTTATACGTACAGATGTTTGGGTAAGTTTCAATTTAGAATTAAATAAGATATTTTAATTAGCCGTGCACAATTGATATTAATGAATTTCGATTAATCACACTGTAGAATATTCTCGTATATCTAAATTAGGAAATATATTTAATTAAATATAGATGTACCGTATACAAATAACAAAATCTTCTTGATTTCTTCTTTCGCTCATTTTGTCTGCGATGGTACAATACGATTTGATATTATAGGTATAAAAATACTTATATTTCTAGTATCGATTACAGCAAATGCTTATATTACTTAATATTATTAGCGCTAGTACATTGTTCGTTATTATTTATATTATAAACCATATATTTAGTATTTATAATATTTAATAAACTCATTTTCAGGTGTAAAGCTCTTAGAAGCGAATCCAGACGTAAAAAGACTTTACGACGATCTGCTCAGCAACTACAACCGACTAATACGGCCGGTCACCAACGTGACCGATATCTTGACGGTGCGGCTGGGTCTCAAGCTGTCCCAGCTGATGGAGGTCAATTTGAAGAACCAAGTGATGACCACCAATCTATGGGTAGAACAGGTTAGTGGCACTGGAAGTTGTTGTTCTGACTTAAAATTTGTCTAGATTTTGTCTGATCTCAAATAGCATCAAGGGGCAGTTTTGAGATTGAGAGCACGACTAATTTTCTTCTTGGATAACATTTCTTGGAATCGATTATCATCTGTATGATTGATATTTATTTATTTATTCTTTATTGTAAAATTATTATTTACAAAGGGCGGACTTAATGCCAATTGGCATTTTCTATTCAACCCAGGTGATGATGAAAAGTTGGGGTAGGCATCAGATCACACTAAACTGTTATTGTACTGAGCAAGGATTTATAAAGGCAATAAACAACTAAATGATGAACTAAAGGATGTTTTTGATAGTATGCTTGCTAAACTTTTTAGTGGAAATACATATTCAAGGGCGGTGCCGATTAGAATATTCCATTTAACACGTTTTAATTTTCCGTTTTATAATTATTTCAGAAATGGTTCGACTATAAGCTGCAATGGAATCCGGAGGATTACGGCGGCGTGGAGATGCTGTACGTGCCCTCTGAACACATTTGGTTGCCCGACATCGTCTTGTACAATAACTGGGATGGAAATTATGAAGTAAGCAACGTAAAAACTGTAAGGGTAGAGATATTTGGCGCTCCGCGCTCTCTGGCAACCCCGTAAGGGACTCGGCGTGAAGATATGTATGTATGTAAGCAACGTAAAAACGTAACATAAAAATTACGCAACATCACGTCCGTAATCCTCAAACGGGTAGGCAGGGGCACTGCCACCAACTACTACACCATACGTACTACACCATGTTTCACGTTTCCCCAGTTACATATACGTCTCACTGGGGAATTGATCGTGAGCTTATTGTTATACAACGGTGCCATATCAAGATTCCGACCTACTACTAAAAATATTAGACAGTCAATAGTAATAAAAAAATCCAAAATTTACCTGCAAAATTTTTGGTTAACCCTAATTTCTAATGCAAACAGTATCCTCTCCATTACAGGTGACGCTGATGACAAAAGCCACCCTGAAATATACGGGTGAAGTGAACTGGAAGCCGCCCGCCATTTACAAGTCGTCCTGCGAGATCAATGTGGAATACTTCCCTTTCGACGAACAGACTTGCTTCATGAAGTTCGGCTCTTGGACGTATAACGGTGCTCAGGTTGGTTGGACATTTTTACATTTACATTTACACAACCGAATTAGGATACATTACATACATATATACTAAAAGGATATATATAAATTAGGATACATACGCATTTCCTAGGCGTACGTGGTCAATATTAGGACGCATCTGCGCTTTCCATCAGTAGCGTTTCGGTCGTGGCCAGACTCCGGTCTATGATACGCATCAGGAATAGTTCCAACAGCCTAGTCAACGATAATTCTATACAAAAACATACATATAAGTACTTATTATTGCTTTCTAAATGCTAGTAACTACAGCGTCAACAAGCTGCAGGATGGTAACTTTTGTTACTTAATGGTATTGTATGAAGTGAAATATACGTTTCAGAATTACCACGTGAAAATTTGCCGTACTGTATATGAGCTATATTGGGTAATTTCTGACACCACTATTACTCGAGAGCGATAGAGTTTCGTAGATAGTCTGTATAACCTTGAGTTGTTTTCAGGTCGAAAGTAAATTTGACCTTGCAATCATTAGAAGAGTTAGGTTGTACATTTAATTTGTAATTTATAACAGGTGGACCTAAAACATATGGATCAGTTGCCGGGCAGCAGCCTTGTCCACGTCGGTATTGACCTCAGCGAGTTCTACCTGTCCGTTGAATGGGACATACTTGAGGTCCCGGCTACGAGGAACGAGGAGTATTACCCGTGCTGTCCAGAACCGTTTTCAGGTACATTGTCATTCTTTCTAGCTCTTACAGGTTGTTTTTTATCTATTTATCTACATACGTCCATGATACCCACTCGGAATCTGGACGATAACTTGTTTATTTACTAATAATACAAAATTAATTCAGATGTAAATATTAAGAATCCCGTAAGATCAATATACATACTATAAAATTATTGCTCTATAACATGAAATTTATAGATTTAGAAGATTTTGTGAATCTATACATTACCAAATGTTCCAAGTATTTTAGGTATTTGTTTAGTATTTCGATGATTCGATTCTTGTAATTCGTTAAAATACTTTTTGCTATATCTACAGGTCCCTTTTTTGATGCCCCCCTGTCTGGAGATAGAACATCAGTGAGGGATTGCATCATTACCATTAAGTGTTGTGTATTATAAGTAGATTTAAGTGTATTTTCTATTTGTTTCAGACATCACATTCAAACTCACAATGCGCAGGAAAACATTATTCTACACCGTTAATCTGATCATACCCTGCGTTGGTCTGACATTCTTGACCGTTCTCGTATTTTACTTGCCGTCCGATTCAGGCGAGAAGGTAAAATATTTGTTGTTGGTGTCAGTGTGAAATGTCATGGTGCATTTGTTAGAGAGAAAGATAGTATAAGATCACAATGAGACTATATGTACATTATGTAAATAAATGTGGTAATTTTTTTGTTCAAAGGACATCAAAAGCTACTAAGAAAAATTTAATATTTCCAGACACGTCGTTCAAAATTTCTCATCATTGAATCTATTTAATCACAAGTGTGGATAACTAAAATTATAAAGTTTTTGATGTTCTTCAAGTGTGGGATAGCTTACTTTAGGGCATGTTCATTTCCATCCTTCAATCCGTTCATCCATCCATTTCCGCCTCTCGTCTCTGACATCCAATTGCAGTCTTTTTTGATTCATTAGAAACATGTGTGAGTGTGTTAGCGTCATCAAAATTATTTTGCACATCATTTAATATTGTCTTTCCACATATATAGGACTAAATCGACACTTACTGATATACAATATTTAGTACACGCTTAGAAACTTCTAGATGTTCTACTATTGAACTGTCAATTGCTATTAGTGTTACACACATATATTGGCAAAAATGCGCATTCGGTTTAGATGGAGAAATTTAGATTTAGTGTACTTCTGATGTAATTGGAAACATACATCGGAAGTACTGCTTTAGTACTTAGACCTAGAGAGGTAATGAGTTCTATTTCGTCGCTACAATTGAAAAGAGACTAAATCTAACGAATATCCCAATAACAACGTTTTAGTACTTTTTCTTTATTAACGAAACAAAATGAATGAATTAAAGAAACCAAGTGAATTTTTGTACAAAAGTTCACAGATTTTTATTTATTTTGGTGGTTCCAAAATATTTCAGTAACTATGAGGAACTTTGTGTGTTTCCTAAAATTTACCCGTTGGAAACTTAAAATTAAGTGACATTGGTCACAAATGTGTAAAAAAATTGTGTTATTCTCTACAAGTATTCTATATCATTGGGCTTATTCATTCATACAAATTTTGCCTTACACTGCACATAACATACATGTCCGACATATGAGCTACACGTACAAGCTTGCTCCACAATAATCAGGCTTATTAAAAGTATTAAAGATTCTCCTCTCAAAGCAATGCTTATTATATCGTTAATCAGTTGGTTTACACTTGGTTTTACCTTTTGCTGTCTTGTTATATGGAGTAGCTAATATTCAATTAATAATGGGATTTTTAAGTATGATTTCATATTTAAATACCATTTTTGTCAGTACCACTTTGACCACAGTCACGTCATCGAGACAACATTAACATTTCATTAGCTACTTTAGTGGTCTGTACATCAACGAATCTTTCAACACAATTACATATAACATACACCTTAGGACAATGTATAGAAGAGAGGATATTTACGTTGTATACATAGGCAGGGTGCAGCTCACTATACTTCCAACACTGCGTCTTTCCAATATCAGGTATTTCGTACAGTACAAGAGTTCTCATTTATTTATCGCTTTGAATTCGCCCGTGTAAAGTTTGAAACGAAAGGATAATGGATTGCAATTTATATCCATCACTCCAGACGATTCTTCACGGCGTCTATCCTTAATTCAAGTAATTTCATCGCAGATTCGTCGGACTGACAAAACGATAAGTAATGATAACTCTATGCCCTAAGGGTCGCTGTCACGGAACGTGTTAGTGTTCAAAATCATATTTTTTTTGTTTTCCAATTGGCTTTTTCGTAGATACATTTATACTTGTAATCTAAGTATTTTATTAAGAACTTTTAATACTTATGTAATTTTTAAAGCTTTGCTTTCAGAGTTATATTATTTCTTGTGTGTACAACAGCTTAGATTGCAGCTAAAGTACAGAAACAATCTAATATAAAGCTTACAACTAAAAATACTATTTGCTGCTGACAATATAGAAGCAAATTTCATTAAGGTGTTACAAATTTACAAAAGAATAAATTTAATGTTAAACATTCGTTTAGCAGAAGTTCAGAAAAGCAAATCAAGGCTATTTTAAATCTGCTGCTATCGGTCATATGATATTAATGGACAATTAATTTATCAGTTTGTAATTCTATGAAGTTAATATGGTGTTATTGTGCAGAGCTTTAGCAGACATAAAAAAGAATTAAGAAATTAATGTTTAATTTAAAAGGTACTGGAAACATGATATCAGATGAAATAAAAATTTGTAGCAGCCTTGACACGCAGTGGAAAGACAATACCGTCCATACAGCGATCGGTTGTTAAATAATTAACTCAAAAAGGACTTCTCTCCCTTAGATATCGCTCTGCATCTCCATCCTGGTGTCCCTCACTGTGTTCTTCCTTGGTTTGGCCGAGATCATCCCGCCAACCTCCCTGGCGATCCCCTTGCTTGGGAAATATCTACTATTCACCATGATACTCGTCTCGCTCAGCGTTTGGGTCACTGTATGCATACTAAACGTCCATTTCAGGTAAATTATATGTATCTCTTTCTCTCTCGTAGATATCGTTAAGCATCTCGATACTGGTATCGCTGACAGTATTTTTCCTGTTGTTGGCCGAAATTATACCGCCTACGTCTCTGGCTATACCATTGTTAGGGAAGTACTTGCTGTTCACGATGATTTTGGTGTCATTAAGCGTCTGGATGACGGTGTGCGTTTTGAACGTTCATTTTAGGTGAGTGGTGCACCGCTACGCTAAATTTTCTTTTTAACCTTTTTTTAAGGGAGAGGCAACCAAACCCTGCAGCTGCAGCCTCTTTCCGCTCTCCTGTTTATTTGAATATTTTTAGAGAAGGCTGGCATAATATTACAATGACACGCTTCTTAATCTTTGTGCAATGTGACGGCAAGTAGAAATCAGTGTTGCTTTAATTTTTCTCTAAATAGTCATTACGAAAGCACATAGACTAATATTATTATTAGACAATTGTTACACAGTTTAGAGATTCTGAAGTAAAATGAAAATATGATTAACAATTAGCATGACTACGTACATTTAGATTATTTGAAATAGCACCAAATTTATTGCAAGTTGAAGAACTTTCAAATTACTCGAGTGTTAAATTAGTAAATTTTTGTTACGAAATTCGATACATGGATTTACAATGTTCCTTCATTTTAGGGTTTTGAGTATTTTGAATTCTTTAGTTATAATTTTATCAGTTAAAAACTAATGATTATCTAAAATAAATCCCTCTTGTGCAGCAGTTTATCTAAAACTAAATAAAAACTACATGTATTACTACAAGAACATAAAATTTTAGGTATCGTTTTGAGAATATGCAGTATTTCAAAATATAAATGGTGCACCCTTACAAAATACCTTTTCACAAAGCTAGAAAATGGAATGTGTAAACATTTGGTATAATCACGATGTGTCTGTCGATTTCAGGGCCTTATAGAAAAAGAACAAAATACCCATGATGTTAAGCAAAACTACATATAATATCGTGTTTTTTGCAAAAACTAAAACATTAACTGATTGAAATAAACGGCGTCTCATTTTGCGCCTCATTAGCGTGTATAAACAGAAGAATATTGTCGAATAGTCATATCTCACTCACTCAAAAATAATCGCATTGGGAGAAGTAATGAAGCATTTTTAAAAATAATATAAATATTTGGAAATTTCTTAGGGCTTTTATTTGGAATATATAGGAATTGTGAAGCGATTACTAACGGTAAAGTGATTCTTACCAATACCGCAATGTGACTGTCGTTAATCAATGGAGTGCATTATAACCGTCATTATCGTCATCAGCATGTTTGAATCCAATGCTCGTCATAGGCCTTCCCTGAGAGGTTTAGGTATTTACCCTGTAGCTTATATATATTGTTTAATGAAGCATTGGTTCACACTAAGGTTGATGGTTCAGCCTATTTTCCAAATGGCAGTATACCGTATTTGGGATCCTGAGGGCAGCGTTGTGATACTTGAATGCTTTCCGTTTTTTTGAAATTGAATACCCGAGTGTTGCATTACTAGTAACAAATTATTATTTAATGGAAATAGTCAAGACAATATGGGATTCTTCAAGACAAGAGTGAATATGCACTTCCTAGGTAAGCGCGCTACATACTAGGCCGCATTGCGTTATTCGTCTTTAGGATACCAGTCAAACACAAGCCTAATACAAAAAAAATGAAAATTAAAAAGCACAGGATCTATATTATGTTTGCGCCTTTTTCGGTCCGCATATATCATTGCGCTGGCAATTTTAAAATGCACTAATGTGGGTGAATTTTTTAAAATACGTTTTCAACAAAAAATATATCACTGTGACTTAACCCTTAAAGTAGGGTATTGCATGACCACCATTCACGGCGTTTAGCATCACAATGGCGAATGAAATACGGCCACTGTCCACGACAAGAACGGCGCCATTCATTGAAATTTTGTAACATTCCTAACAATGGTTCACGTTTGAATTATTCATACGCAAGAACGTTTCATTTATTTTTCGTACTCCCCACACATTATCGCCGTATACTGATGTGTTTAGTGCAAAGGTAGATTGATTTCTCTAACACATTTTCAATTAATTGAACTGTCAAAACTGTCAAGAGTATACAACAATTATAACATTAACAACAATTAACAATTCTATCAACCCACTGACGGACTAGGTTTAATGATGTAATAATAATAACAAAAATATTGTGTAATATGTTTGACGAATACAATTTTTTTTGTCCAAGTCACTTTTAATACGATTCCATCAAATCGCATGGAGTCGTGAGTACCTGTTAATATGTTCATGCGTCAAACTGGGACGGGTAACGACTGCGCCATTAATAACGCCATTCTATTGTTACACAGTAGCTTATATGTAACAAGAGTTAATTAATGGGTTATTATCACGGTAGCGAGTTATTGTGAGTTATTATGAGTATATGAGTTATTGCGCTAATAGACAGCGGGGCCTCTGAAACGTTGGCTCTAAAATTTTGAAGCGTTAAAATTGAAATTATTATATTATGAAATTTGTTCTATCCGTACCGAATATTTATGATGACAGTGAATAATTAATTTGTTGCCTCTTGTATGAAAATACGTTTTGGGAATGATTTTTTCATAATCTAAATATTTAAAAAGTCCGGTCTGTAAGGCACTCGGTGCACTCTGCCTACCCCGTGACGACGTAATATTTATAGTAATATCTTTACTCTTTATCATACTCTATTTTAACGGACATGAACAACACGTCATAAGAAAACTATCGAGTTAAATATCGTAGCAATTTAAAAAAAATTTTTTTTCAACTTCATTCACACAACGTGCACAAGTTTTATCCAATTAATGAATGCGCCTTATGCACAACGACGCGTAGGTCGCCGTCGACGCACACCATGTCGCCGTGGATGAAGAAGCTGTTCCTCCAGCTCATGCCGAAGATGCTGATGATGAGGCGCACCAAGTACTCGCTGCCGGACTACGACGACACCTTCGTGTCGAATGGCTACACTAACGAATTGGAGATGAGGTGAGTAAAGTGTTACGCTAATTGTTATCTATAACATAACGCGTTACAATATACAATCATTTGAACGATCAAACGATGAGTATAAAAGTATACAAGTGTGCGTCATCTCGTATATCGTTCGTTAGTGATGTGGTTACTATAGCCGTTATATTTACAAAGGAAGATATCCATTTCAAATAATATCAATCAAGCATTTTTGAGGATAATAAATGTATACAATCATAATTAAAGTGATCTGTCTATGTTTTATCTACATCTAATTGCTTATTTACTGACAGGGCAACGATTTTTATTTTAGGTCGTAATGTAAATAAGTATGATATCTAAAGTTGTTTACAGGGCTTGTTCACGTGGAAATATATACGAATAGTGTGTTGGAAATAGGTTCAGGTGATATAAATTCGTTTTATCTGAGCAGTAATCTTTAATATGTTTCATATATATCAAGTGTTGCCGGTAATTTCCTTCGCTGCACAGTTCCAATGCACGCGAGGTTCCCATTCGCATGAAATACAGAGGCATTTCACTGCATTTTCCACGTGCATTTCCTTTGCTGGAAGCAATAAGTATGAAGTAAATTATATCGCGCAGTTTATCGCCTACAAACTGGACCGAAGAGCGATATTCAACCACGGTTGCAATGTTGAATAGTACATAACTTCACACCAGATCCCTTACGGGGTAGGCAGAGAGCACGGAGTGCCAAATGTCTCTATCCTTACAGACCTGCCGCGCCTCCTCCATAGTCTTCACTCTTTTCATACATGCACGCCGGTTTCGGAGGCTTCTGACTCCCCCATCGGCCAATAT
>DWEI01003520.1:0-12750 GCA_018245875.1 Mysoria ambigua | reverse complement strand
TGCATATGTTAAGTTAATGCTAATATATGTAACAACGTAACTTCACGTCTGTAATCTCCGAACAGGTAGGCAGAGGAATGCAGAACACTCTCACGTTTCACCATTTACGTTTACATCCCTGTATAGAATAGGTGATAAGTATATTCCCATACATCGGGCACAAATAATATTATGCTAATACTTATAATACTAATAATAATGCTCTACATTCATAGAGTATTAATTAAATACACCCTTCTAATGTAAGCTGTGCCCCCGAGTACGCAGTGCCAACGTATTAAACGCGCAGTCATACACAACAATAACTCTTAATCGTACATCGCCATAATGTTCCCCGAGTCTTACTACGGTACGCCATTTGCAATCATTTAATAAACGCAAACTTTCATCCCGCTAAATTATGTGGCGCAAGAAAATATTCAATATAGGAACGCTCGCCGGCAGTCGTGTCTAAATTAACATATTAGGGGGCTCAGCTACGCGACTACTATCTTACAACCGTACGCAGTTCTAGCGGACGCGCTGTACTGTTAGCGACAAGCTCAAGACGAAGTATTGTTATACCTAAAACATAATTAGGTTTATTGCTATTAATTATACTGCTATTAATTATAATGTTATTAATTATATTGCTATTAATGATATTGATATTAATTATATTGCTATTAATTATATTGGTATCAATTATATCGCTATTAATTATATTGCTATTAAAAAGTAACATCACGCCTATAATCCCTCATGTGATAGCCAGTCACTTGTCGCTAGTTATATATTATTTACGTGCGTTCATGGAATAGGTAATTGATATATTACCATAAACCATATATAAATCCAAACTGCAAGCTTCTTATAGAATTTTTTATTCGAAATTACTTAGGAAAATCCTGTAGTACCCGGCTCAGGAATCGTACAGACGACGTTTTGATCAGTAGTCGCGCTATTCACTCCAGCAATGAGGCAGTCAATATTAATATATCAAAACAATACCAGATGATAAAGCCTTTTGTTTACGTTCCTTTGATGGAGTAATTAACTGCTGTTACTACTTGGCAACCTTCAGACTTTCACCAAACTTCCTCGAGAGTCCAAGCTTGTGAGTGTTAATCAAGTGAGCAGAACAGGAGTTAGAGTGATATTCAGTACCGAAAGAGTTTCGATTTTAATGTATAATTTATCCCTAACCACTTGTTCCGTATATGGGCTATGCTAATGTTATGTATTTAATCAACATTTCTATCAACTTTTATCTCTAATAAGCAAATTAACATTAAGAATTTAGTCGAAACCAATCCGGTTAAATATGTATTCAAATAACTATAAATTTTTACATAAAAATTAAATTTTCATGCTCTAGGAACTAGTTACACATGGTATTAAAAAAAGAAATATCGATTAAAAAACTATTATTTTCAATAATTAATATCGCTAATGTGGCCACAGTGAAACGAAGCTATGAAGCCCGCATCTCCACGCTACTCGCACCAACAATACACACGAACGTCAAGCGCCGCGCGACTTACGAAAACTGCAGAGTCGACGAACACTCTCTGCGTTGGCTCATGTTAAAATCATTTACGTGAATGTCGCTTTAATTCGCACGACACGAAAATATTCACCTATAATTGGAAAGAAAAATAGCTACATAGGCCAGTTTTACAAGTAAACGTTTAACAAAATTCGAGTTACTTTATAAGTCATTTACATTATTTAAGTCAAGAGCGAACATGCACTTTATATACATGCGTACGTGCAGCCTAGGCGACATCTCTTTCCATGAAATATGATAATAATCAAACGCGAGCCTGTTGCTACATAGAAAAAATTGATGCGAAATATATTTAGTTAGAACCAGTCAAAATATGTTACAACATTATTTACTGAACTTTTTTACTAGCTGATTTTGCATTACGCTCCCGAACGCATACGACATATATGATAATCACTAAAACGATAACTTAGTTAACTAACAAGAATTTAAAAAAAATCAATCGTACAGCGTTTCATTTCACGTCGAACGTCCAACCAGCTGGTGTACGAATGAATGCCGAATGTAAATATTTATCGCGCGAGTTAGGCGGAGTGATCGATGGCGCGGCTTAATTGCCCGATGGACGCGTTTATTTTTAATACGCCATTCAGTTGCATAACAGTGGTTAATACTCACTTTTAATTGTCGCTCGTAAAACTGGAAACTATCACCGGAATAGCCATCAGCGTAGCCGTTGGCCGGTCCTCTGTTGTCCCCGTCCTATGACTTGTCGTCGTAACGGCGATCAGCGAAACAGCCAAAGACAACTAATCGTCATTGATTCAGATGTCAATAACTGGCTTTAGTGGCAATACAAAAGCGGTGTCTTTCAGTAACGCGACGATGGTAAACTGAAGGTTTTGTTAACACTGAAAAATCGTTTTACCCACAAAACCCACAATTAGTTTGGACTAAAATATATAGAGCAAATGACAGTATCTCGTTAATATAAGAAAACAGAAAGATTTAAAATAGTAATACCTGACCAAATAATAAATATAAGACATACATTTTCAAAGAAATACTTAGTTGAAACCGTTAATCATACAACATGTAACAGATATTCGCTCCTCACTGAGAAGTCTTCTGACTCTTCCATCAGATAGTAACGTAACGTAACCCCCCCAGTCATCCCCCAAGAGGAAGCCAGAGGAGAATAGAATGTACAATACTCTCACGTTTTTCCAGATACGTTTGCGTCCCTCTATGGAATAGGTAGTGAGCCTATGGTCTTAAATCTAATTTATTTAATTTAGAAAATTTACTTTGGAAAATTTTAATAGTGTCCGATTCGAGATTTAAACCCAGGACTCTCCAACCAACATGACGAACGAGACAGATACAAATAATAATAAATAATAACGAACTAACCGAAACAAAGATAAAATAATGGTATAATGTAAGAATACGCCCCAATACGTTTATCATTTATTTGGTTTATTGGCAGACGGATGTTAAGGCATTCCCATAATCGTATGAGCAATCAGCGTCATGGCATGTTTAATAAAATTCTTCGTATATATTGATCGTCGACAATCACGTAGCGTTAGGCCCGTTTCATACTAGATGTTTCGAGCGAAACGGCATTGGGAATATTTCTAAAGGTTCACTGGACTGGTTGCTACATTCGTAGGTGTAGATTATTTTTGTGTTCTGATTTTTCATGCTTGAAACAAATTCAAACAGAAAAAAAGGGGTTTTTAATTCGAATTTTTTACTTCATATCATAATTAAGTCGGATACGCGGATAGTTAATGAGTCTAACTGCTGATCAAGCGGCGATAGGTCTAATCGTGTTATTGACTCTCTTATTGCGATGAAATAAATTAAAAAAATATTTAAAATTGTTTTATAACCCACACATGCATATCAACTTTGAAATCATGAAAAAATCTACTTAACTCACACAGTAAAGAAATCATACTCGCGAAGCTTTCAAACGATGTCAATTTGCAATTCAGTCGCCCGTGTGCAAAAGCCTAAGAACGTGTATTAATAACGAACAAATGAGTCGTGCCAAATAAGGCAGCCACGCGTGACTTAGGATCAGGGAGAAAAATGTACATTTTCGTATTTCCTTCGTGAAAACGTATCACCGTGTATCTACCCTATTTTTAATAATAAGTAATAAGTAAATGGTTTTGTACATATTTACGTTTTCTACTGCAGATCAAAACTTTTGCTTGTTTAATTTAAACTAAAAACACTAAGAAAATATAAAGCCAATTATTATCAACAATAATATTACTAAAACAAAACATGATCTCAAAATCCCAAAATTATATTGTTACTACAGATATGCAAATGAAACTTTTTTATTAATAAGATATAATCGAGTCTTTCAGTGATCATATTACCGACATCACTTTCCATGCCCTAAATGGAACCTCAGCGTATTCGGCATAACGGTTTATTTGTGTCGGCCGTTTCTAAGTATTAGTATCTCACTAATAACCACATATCTGTACGTTTGTTTCATCATATGTATATACAAATTTATCCCTTAACAACTGTGCCTAGAAAAAACATCCCATTAATACTGTCGTACAAAAATTTCGTAAGGGTAATAAAATTCTAATCAAGATGCACTCATACTAATGAAAAAATCTTTATGGTGCTTCAACGAACTTTGTACATTGTAGTTATACCAACCATTACCTCACATCTCGCTTGTAATCTTCGGAGATGCAGGCTTTTATCTCGTATTGTAGATATTACATTTCCGCATTTCATCAGTTACCTCTAAGTTCCACTGTGGAATAGGTTAGAAAAACCATTAATTCTCGACCCGGAATTCGAACCCAAGCTGATCGTCTGTTGGCGGAACCATCACGACAAGCTGGGCAATCTGGTGTAGTCATATCTGGTACTAAATATTGTTTTTTGTTGAAAATATTATTCTAATTATCATCTTCATAAACCCTTTTACCGTGCCACTGTTCGGCGTGGATTTAGGCTCACGATCAGCATAAAAAGGGTTAAGGTTAACACAAAATAATTGTCGCAGATTTTACCTATTTTTCCTAATATTAAATATGATTCTTGGATATGATTAGCGAAGCCAAATTATAATGTGGTCTTAAATCCTTACTTAATTCTTACACATGATTACAAAATCAGGACAGGTCAATAGAAACGTCAGCAAATGTACTGTCTTGTCAGTCCAGCAACGCGTAGAACATTCTAGAATTTGAAATTTCAGGCGTCCCACTATAGGAATGGATCAAACATCAAACTGAGATTTATCGAGAATAAATGTTTCATTTCTATCACAAAACTTTAAAACTTCCCTTTCTATATCAACGATCCCCTTAATTATAATTTTATGGCACTATTATATGATGTATTCTTCGACATTAACAGGGACGTTCTGATTGTGACCATTTTTCCAGTAAAAGGGTACATTGAACCCAATTTAAATGGGTAACAGAATTAAGTGTTCGAAGTCAAATTCTTATTAAACTCTGTAATAACCTTATTATGCTTTATTTTAATGGAACCGGTACAGATAATTGGTAAAGGATACAGACCACCAAGTCTCTATGTACTGAATAAGAGACATGGCGTGGTGTAATAATGATAACTAAATAAAAAAATTACGTCGCTATTAATTGATAATTTACTGTAATTTAACATATACTCACACCTGTAGTTTTCCGAAGGAGTACACAGAGGATAATAATCAACACACGTTTCACGAGTTATGTCATAAATGTGTTTTATGCAAACAAGAATTGAGAATCCGACGCCTTGTTACTCCTGGGAACCTTAAGTTAGAAAACTCAATAATACTTTTGACTGTCATTTGATTCAACCAAATTCAAGACAATGCTCAGACCGAACTCATCTTCGTTCAGTTTTCTGGCACACCGGCGACCGGGAACTGTTTTGTTTCCACAATAATGTTGTACAATCTCAAATTATATTGAAATAAATAAATTTGTATTCCTGAAACATAAAGGTTTAAAATGTACGTATAATTAGAGGAAGCTTCGTCGCAGGGAGTCTGTCCAATATCCGTGGCTCACAACAATAGATTCCCGAGTAAATTGGTAATATAAATTACTTTTATCAAAAACAATGCGATTATAGACAACAATATCAATAACAAAAGAGGAAGAAAGGTATTTGTTTTACAATGCTAATCAACAACATAAAAATCTACATAAAATTGTGCAATAAATGTTTCGCTGTTTTTCTTATAAATACACAGTGTCAAATGAAAATGTTTATATGACTTTTTAAATCGAACTGTGATATTTTAGTGATTTGGATTCAAGCTCATGGAGCGCCTAGGTTCAAATCTCGGCGCGCATCTGTTTATTAACTAAGTTATGTGCGTTTTAAAATTAAAATATATCTCTCTGTTACAATGAAGAATATTTTAAAGAAAGTTGCCCACATTATATTTCTCCGTATTGCTTCGCGTGAGAAGTCATTAATGCGTGTGACCAAGGTAGCAAATGAGAACTTTACACACCACACAGCCAGAAGAAGCAGAAGCTAGAAGAAGAAGAAGAAATATAAATACAAATAAACATGATACGAAAGTTTCCTACGTATATATTCCTTGCCTTGCAAGAATACTCGCACAATTCAAAAATGATCAATTTTAAGTTGAAGGTACAGTTCACTTCAAAATAATTTCAATTTTAAAAAACTAAAATTCATTTTGTTATAGGCAAAATGACTGTGTGACGTTATATGTTACAATGTTATTGGTTAATTTTGGCGGGAATTTTTATGCAACATTCGATCACTGCTAGTCGCATTTTTGCATGTCAATTCAACAATAATAACGAATGTTTTCTGCAATATTATTCTTTTTTTATTATTTTAACTTCGGTAATTAAAAATATGTGAAAGCAAAACAATGTTGGATTTTTCACTAGTTCTCCTGTAAAAATAAACTTTTTGCGTTGTGTCATTATTCACAAAAAGCAGCGATTACATAGATTTTAAAAACTTCGCATCCCGCATACTGGAAACTGGGAACACATTCGTCACGCGGAATTTCATCCTTTCTCAATATCAATGCACGTTGAAAAACTAAAATTATACGAACGTTTTTTTACTCTGATAAGGTTTAGATCGTGATTTTAACGAATAAATATTACTTTTCCTATAAGTACATTTTAATATCCAAATTATATTATTCAACAGTACATGCTTCAAAATACAATACTTCAAACTATAATAAACGAATACAATCTAAGAATGTAATATAATAATATGTCATTAAACAAGATAATGTCTACAAAGTGCGCGTGAAGGATAACACTAATTACAGAAGAATTAAATGAACCAGACGTAAGACGTCATTGCGTAAAAATATAGGAATATTTTTACACTTATTCCGTTAAATACTACACGAATACTATATTCGCCAATTTACCATGCGCATTTTTTACTGTAGAAACAAACCAAATTCAATAACAAAAATATCAAAGCATATATGCATTTCATTTGCAACGGTTCGTTTTAAAGGAATATAGTTCAAAGCATTCCCTCCTTTTCGATATGATGAAACAGAATGAATGTCGATATTCGGGTTTCAATCACGATTTAATAAAATATTCTGTTTTTGCCAATTATTTTGGTGTTACATGAGCAAAAAATATTTATTTCTTTAATTATTTACAATTATTTGACAAAAACGCACAGGTCAACACCGAATCATAATCATTACTATTCCTTTGGAAATCCAGTTTGGATGTTACTAAGTAAGGTCGTCGAGCGTTACAGCGAGGGTGTTGAAGCTCCGATATCTATTTCCTTCATCCTTATTAATTGGAATGACTATCTAACTCAAAGCATTCCTAAATCTGTTTGCCTTCATCTTTTTCACACCATCTAGGATCCCGTATGAAGTATTAATGAACAGTAAAATCATCAGGTCTATGAACTGGAACCCACAATTCTTTCAATACAGAACGTTGCGCGAGTTGCGCGGTATCACCGGCTTCGTACCGGAGTGCACTCCCGAGTTGACTCTCAACTTAACGCGCTTATTTAGGATTTACGACACAACGCAAATAGTAAAGCCTGAATGCAAGATAGTCTTGTTTCACACGCCTTTTTACACATAAAGAAATAAAGTAATGCCGTATTCTATTGCTATGTATTGTTTGAAAGGAAAAACATTTTATATTAGCCAAAATTATTTTCCATCAGCTAACTCAAGTTCGTACTAATATGTAAATTTAATAAATATGAGGTGCGTTGATTCATTTGCAATAAAAACCGTTGAATACCAATCTGTAGGGTTACAAATGAAACACTTTATTCGTAATTAGCTAATGTTAATCAGATACATAATTCCTAGGTATCAACATTTTTAAACATTACCACGCACGGCCACCTGATCCCAACCTAGACAAAGGCTGAATTATGGTACCCATTTTTATATACCTACATATAATGCGGTCATAATTACATAAAAAATGTAATATTGTAATTATTCAAATTAGTTTCATCTAAATATGAGAATAATTATCATTTCATCGTTCTGTTATGTTTACTATGACCGTGTAGCTCCATCTATCGTAGTATCTTCGTAACTAACTTTAACAAGAGTATAAAATAATTCTTGTCAAAAGTAGAATTTATACATACAAAATGTAAGAAAATATTTTCAAAAGAGATTATATAGATCGCACAATTGCTACTCGTCTATATACCTATACAATTTAAAAAGCCGAGGGACGCTAACATTTTTTCCAGGCTCCGAGACTCAAATGCAATGAACTTAAACTTATTATTCATACAAATGGTAAACTTTAAATATTATATATCAACATGTGTTTCATTTATAATTCATTTTATTTTTATTCGAGTCGCATGTCAGAGTAGGTATGATCTTCAGTAATGAATACTATATGAAATACATGAAGATTTTTCTATTGCAGTAAAGATTTGTCTATTCAATTGTATATGAAGATTGGTCTATTCCATGTCGTCACCAACAATAACATCCAAGTATCCGGCCACGCCGCTGAACTCCGTCTTCCGCTCTTCGTATCCAAACAACTTTGTATTGCATGGTGTCATTACAAAAATATTCCCAGACAATATATATGGAATTTAAAATACAAACGGTACAAATATAGGACAACCACGCAGTCACGGTCCGCTGGCTCGGTACTCGCGGCGGCGGGAATTTTTTTCAGTTTTTCAGCGATGCAAATTACTGGAACCGTTGTCGAATCAAAACCGTACCGGGGCGTGTGTTTCTCGATATTCATACGTTTGTCTGACACAACACGCGCGTCACGAATACAAAGTGAAAGGACATTTGAACGCGGTGTCACTGTTTGTAAAGCCAACACAGAATAGAAGTCTGTAGCCGTGTGTACAATTGCTAGAGTGATTTAATAAAGAAGATATTCTATTGCTATGTAAGTAAAATGGGTAATAAATTAATTCTATTATTATTATTAATTGTAGCGCAACAAACACAAAAGCATCGTGTAGTACTAAACTGGGCAGAACAAATGCTGCACTGATCGAAAACCTAACAAATATAACATATGCATAAACTTGTAAATACATACGAATATTTACATCATATTCATCATCGTCATCCTTCTGTAATCCACTACTTTGTAAGCCACTTTGCGTATACCCTCACTCCGCCTAGCCGGAGCGTCCTACGCTACGTCGCCAAGACGTGGTCTCCACTCCAGAACACGCCCAATCCAGCCATAATCGGTCCTGCGAGAGATCTGACCACTACTGCCACTGCTTGCTTATCCATTTCGCCTTGTTGAGAAGAATCTCCCCAAGTATATGCACATTTACGCCTACAATTCTTTAGGTCTTGCACTGTTACCCCTGCAACAAAACTTTCAAAACCGAATTCGGATTTGCAAGTCATCTTCGGTCCCATAAATTTATTTAGCCAATCTTTCGTCATTGACGAACACGTGAAACAGGACATCGTCAGCATCATTCACCATTGGGCTGTGTGAGTGCTAGGGCCAAGATATGGAGTTGTCGGCTAAAATTTGTCTTTGACATTATTACGTAATTGCTATAAGTACATATATTTGGACATTAAATCATCGACTATCTATAATGAGAAATCAAAGATAACATTTAAACCCCATTCACTTCAAATGCAAGGCCGAAATCTAGAAAAACCAGGCCACCGTTGGTTTCTAAGGGACTCGAAATATTTTCAAACTGGACCGTATTCGACGCAGCACGATGAGTCGCACTAAGTACGTATCACCCGATGTTTAGACTTGCAAATGAATAAACCTTTTCGCTGTTGTCATGTTTCGCTTTGACTAAGTTCAAATTATACTTACAACTTGTAAAAGGGATTTTACAATTACCATGCAAATGTATCCACACGGGCCAGTGAACGGATCTGAAAGTTGTAAGTTTGCGGTAGTAAGTTATTAAATGCAATCAAATCTATAGCGCCCAACCCGAACATTGGATTATGGAAAATATTCTTCATTACTTGTTACGACTGACTCATTGGGGTAAGATATGCCTTTGAAATCAGTGCGCGTGTATAAAGTAAATTAAGATTGTTCAATCACGCCAATATATAAGGCTAGAGCTATTTAGCATTCGATACTCTATGTCTACTACATAAAGAGCCTGGCGTGATGGTATAACATGAACATTATAATAAAAAAACGCTCGATATGTTTAATTTTACACAGAATTGAGTCATTGTGGTGCAAATCTTGGCGCAATGTTGCAAAATGATCTATTGCGATGCGGTTTCGCTCTAATGTGCACGAGCCTTTACTTTACATACAACCCTCGGTTATATGTTATTTATACGGAATCGAGAAGACAACGTATGACCGAGGGCGCCGCTGTAAAAGACAAATGCTATTTATATTTACATCAAATGTAATTATCAAGGATTTTTGCGTTTATTAATTTAAAGATTGGTATATGATCCTATTAATTATTACTTAGCATACCTTTAATGATGTGTTTAAGAACCGAATAGACAAATTATGTAAATGATTCATCCGGCGTAAGACAATCCGGCGTAAGACAATAACTGCACTTATTTGGAGCGTGAATCAACTATAATATAAACGTTATAATGTAAACTATAATATAACCGGGCAGTTGAGTAAATCTAAAACGTCTACAAAATACAAGACTGCGAAACATCCAAGCAACTAAATGTATCAAACAGTCGGAGTCAAGCCAGCTGAGCTCTAGTAATGGCGCTAAGTCTGGATTATTGTATGATGTGTGACAATACGCTCACCGCCTACTCGATAGTGGAACGTAAACATAAATAATGAAACGTGTGAGTGTACTATACACCTCTGCCTACCTACTCAGGTTCACACACTTGATGCTACGTTTAAATTTACGTTTAAAGTGATTTATTTAATCATTTATATGTCCGTTCATTAACAAATACATCGTTTGTGTCGAGTTTTTAATAACCCCGGTTATCTCTAACGCGGTACGAAATATACTTGGGTATTTGAAGGTTTATTACTTTTGATTTGAATGTCTGCGGGAAACATGAGTTTAAACATAAAAAAAAATTAAAAGGAGATAAAAATAATCGACATAATATTGCACTAATATCAAGTGACTAAAGGTTTTCCAATAGATTTACACGAACTCCTCGGCTGTTCATAATATGCCAAATCACTCTTATTAATTAATTATAACACTACTTACGTAGATAAATTTAAGCACGGGGAAACAGTCGATGTAAAAAATAAGGATGGAACTTGATTAAAACGGAAGTTAACATTTCCCGAAAAACAAAAAATACAACAGTTTAATTCATTATTTTGATTGTTCATTGTTTCCATTGTTCGTTCGCGTCACGCAAAAGCTGTTGCGGCTTGGAGTCGGTATTTACTTATTATGTTCAAATCAAATGTTGACATTTGAATTCCTATTTACTAGGAAACAAATAGGCTCTTATTGAAATACATTTAGTTCGCTCCGGTCTATATTTAGTTTAGACAAGTTTACGTTCAGTAACGATAGATGGCGTTACGTGTCACAACATAATTGACATATTGTTATTATGTACTAACACTTGGATTAATTATTATTTATTTCAATGTCGACTATTACGGCTTATTTCGATCGAATGTGTGCAAAGTGCGACTGATGATCGAGAAATCCTATAGCGCCGGGTACTACTGGATTTTTATAGTTTAGAAATTTTAGTTGAAACTTTTTGTAGGGGCTCGAAGTTTGGATATAATATCTTTGGACATCTCCACACACGGCCACCTGACCCCAAAGTAAGCGTCAAGAGAGCTTGCGGTATGATAACCACGCGGCTGATAAACGTATATATTTAAATAGATATTTTTTTACACCCAAACGCGCAACCATCAGGTTCACTAACCTCTGCACCAACGGGCCAGGCACACCTGGATACATCTGGTATGACACAATACGCCAAGAGAATAGCCTCTCTCCCGATACCTTAGCGAAACGCAAATATAACTAGTGAAATGTGGGAGCGCATGTTTTTAATTCATGATGAGATAACAGTAAAGAGCTTATTCTGGAACCCTCACATATGGCCATATGATTCATAAAATTATGTCATTGTAGTCATCTCAGAATTGATGTAAATACATAATATAAGTTTCTAAATACATGCTAACATTTTATATAGACAACTTTACATCCAGAACTCCACTAAAAATATGTACCCAACGTACATCCACAAAATAAATGATAAAGTTAATTGATCATTACAGCGAGTCAAGTAATGTACTTTTTTACATATGACGCAGATTTAAGCCCCAATGTACTAACAGAATAATGAGTAAAAATTTATCTTGTCTAATTACTAAAGGGATCTTACGTTAAATTTTGATACAATTTCAACTACGTTGTTTCTGGCATGTCTCATTATTTTAAATTCTGTACCTGCCATGAAACTAGATATTTTTTCATAATGATAGCAATTCGTGTGGCGGAATGTAAATGTAGGTTTATCATTAAACTTTACAATTACCTAAATATGTACCGTTAAGGTTTATTTCATTATAACAATCACACGCGCACACGCGCACGCTCACGCGCACGCACGCACACACGCACGCACACACGTACGCACGCACAAACACACACACATCATCACACGTGAATGTGTCCGAAGGGGGTAGACAAAGACGCGTAATGTACTTTACTGATAACTGATACATCGATATTGTTATAAGACCCGCTATGGAATAAAATGAGCTACTATT
>DWEI01003519.1:0-12751 GCA_018245875.1 Mysoria ambigua | reverse complement strand
GGGTCATGCCCATACTGGGCATACCGATTGGGGATAGCACAGATTCTGGCACCGTCTACACAAATACGCCTATACAGATAAATAAAATTGGAATGTCTCTTTGTAATATTAAAATAACCGCTTTTAAATACATGCACATGTTTGCATACACACTACGTAAAATATTTTTTTTATATTATCCGATTTTTTTATATCCGATTTTGACGGAACTTTCACTAGCAGATATCTGATGTAATAAGGACTAACTAAGATTACCTAATTCCACGCGGATGATGTCGCGAGCACAGCTACTACTAATATAAAAAAAATGTCAAAGTTTCAACACGCGCGTCCTGTGGGCCCAATATACGCTAAAGTCGCTTAATGCTCTGGATGTCCCATGAAACAACGGCTTTAAAATGTTGGAGCTGCCTCGCTACTGTAGTGCGTATACAATACAGATAACATAAAAATCTTAAAACATAAAGTTAGTCATGTCACGATTACGTAATAGCAATTCGCGGTATTTTTGTGTGTCTTCCTTCACCTTGAGATGTGGTCGTGAGTGTAAATACAAATTTGAAATAATAATAAGGATAAAATCTAAGCGTGAAACATTTCTTGAAAGTAGTAATTGTTATACAAAGTAATAAATTTGGAAACTGTTTTGTTTGTTCGCTCATGAGTCACAGTCATAGTGATTTTCACTTTTACCCGAAATTCGGCGTGATTATAAACTATAATCGGTATATGCATTGAGATACTATTACCGGGGGAAAATATCCAATTTCCATGAATGGGAATGAAGACTGAAGATTCGAGTTAACTATTCGTATGATCGCCTGCTTTATTAACGATTAAAAACTATTTTAGGAGAGGTTAATCCGAATGCAACATAAAACTTCAAACTTTTAGCAAATAAAATAAAACAGGTAAAGAGTAAGTATTGATCAGAAAGAAAAGAGTAATAACCATGTGAGCATCACTACAAAGATACGACACCATTATAAGTGTTCGTTTTTATGGAAAATACTAAAATTATAAATATGTACGCCGCTAGATGAACGATATACGAACATAATAGGAGCCGGTAGGTCAATAACACCAGCGAGGGTCGGAGCTAACGTGTTCGCGTCTAACGTAGCTCACACAATATTAATAATATTGTCATTATAGCCAAGAATTACTCTCACCAGAAAACTATTATCTGATGTAGAGATCTAACTATCTACTATCTTACAATGATTAAGCTAATTTTGAATTTACCCTAAAATTTAGAACATGTTGGGGCATTTTTAAAGAATACAACCACGGCCACAAATATCATTGTTATATCACGTTGTCTGTCCTTCAATCACCTTGAAATGTAATTGTGAAACAATTTAAAAAGGACTTATGTCACTTGGTTATTCACAGGTGCGTGGGACGCGTTATGAACTAAGTCGTGTTTTAAATGAACAAACAAAATATAAAAATTTAAACTAACAAGTTGTTAGGTTCCATAATAAACTTTTAAATTTTCACCCATTCATTTTACATCTCTGGTTATTAACGAAGAAAAATTTTATAAGATCAATAACTCTTTACAAGGAGCGTTGTATAAATAAATACCTGCATACAAACCTATGTCGATACACGTATACAACGGTAAGTTATAAGAAATTGATGGCCTCGTTAACCAAGTAGCTGCGAGCGCGACTGCCGATCGAGAAGTCCCGAGTTCAAATCCCGGGTCGACAACTATTTTAAAACTAAACCATTTAATATTGCACTATTTAATAATTTATACTAATCAATAACTAATACTATAATTTACCAGTGATTAATATTATATACGATTTTCCTTAAAGTTTCGAACTTATCGGCCTGGATCTACGCTCGACGTGCTGCAATAGGCTCACCTCTATGCCGTAGTGGGAGCTAAACAATGGGTGAGTGGTAAAACGTGACAGGTACACTTCCCTTCTGCCTACTCCTTTGAAGAGATATAAGCGTGATATTGTATTGCTATCTTTGCCGAAATATATATCTAAGTTTGATGGGGAATATGCTTCATGAATTGATACATGCTATCAGTTTCATTTCATAATTCAATCTGTTGTAGCCATTTAATAGATCACAAAGAAGCACAATATTATAACATATTTACGCGGGAAACATATCTGTATAGACGCGGCGTAACGCGTGCGCTCCGCCGGCCTCCGAGCCTATGACGCATCGAGCTACGATAATGATACAGCGTGATCTTCAATACCATTTACCTTATCTGTGCATTATGACTACCGACGCTTTATTCTCGTTACGACGACATAATAAATCATATTACATGTGCACATAATTATTGTCTAGGCCCTTTATTGGTATTATTATTCCAATATACGCACTACGCACTCACAGTAAAAATAGTTATTGTAAATCGATTACTGACAATAATTACGAATGTATTTGTGAGTAATGGTAACTTCACGCCTGTAATCCCCCATGAGATAGGCGGAAGAGTCTAGTACACTCGCACATTTCACCACCTACGTTTTCGTTCCACTACGGAATAGGTGTTGAATCCATTGGCATACACCGGGCGCAGATCTAGACTTCGGCCCACCACTAAATAAATCTAAATTACAAAAATTCAATAGCTTCCGACCCAGGATTTAAACTTAGAACGTCACGATCGGCAGTCGCGCATGGAACCAACATGACCGACGAGGCAGTCAAATATTTGTAAGTAAACTCAGATAAACCTTCATTTCTATTAAATTAGAATTGTCTGCAGCAGGTACTTGCGTACGTGTACGCAAGTATCTGCCTATTAATAACAACAGTCATTGAAAGATGAGGTCATGAACATATTATTTGGATGTAAATATTCAAACATGCAGTAGCGTCCACTCTACCATCACTGTACCGTAACCAATCGCTGAGTGTAAGAGACGTTAAATAGAGACAAAATGTTAGAGCAAAACGAAAATGCTCAGGACCGTTCAGTGAGGTAGCAAAACGACGAAAAGATGGGCTGAGAGCGAGGCATATCGGTCGGTGCGTGCGAGGGAAGAGCGTTCCCAGCGAATCGTCGATCTGTTTATTCACTGCACTATTTTAATTTATTCTAAATTCACACGTGTCCTTTATGCGAGATTCTGCGCTGAAACGGATGGTGATGCAATCAGCGGCGGCGTACGAACTTTCTCAGTGAACTTTGAAGGCTATTACAAGCTGGTTAAATGACAACAGCTTTCAAAATATAACAAATATGTACACAGACGCTATTAAAATTATGTAAATGTAACTTATGGAATACTTCAAGTGAATAGAGTTTAATATCAAGCCCTGTTCTACCAATGTCTGAACCAAAACTTCTCGAAAGTAAAATTTGCAGAATGAAGATAGATATGAAATAAAATGTTGCGAAAATAATTTAATTATTCTAATGCTTTACTTCGAAAATCACCATAAATTTACAAAACGATGATACCTCCACCTAAATTATTACACAAATGATTATAAAACGTACTTGTTAATATACTTATTGGAATTGAATTAAAAATAGTCTAGCTGTCCATTGTGTTACAAAACAATAGGTGCTCTTCCCAACTTTCAACGTGTCAAAACGTGTCCCAGCCTCAAAGGACCTGATGGCCTAATTTTGGTATGATATAATAAGCTTTTGGCAACAGAAAGGGACATTGTTTTAATATGAATTTTTGTTCAACATTTAAATCATTCCATATAACATTTATATTGCTACATTTATATCACAATACTACATGGAAAGCTTCGTTTAATATAATGTATACTTTATAGATTTCAAAGCGTATGGCACATTTCTGAAACCGAATGGGTTAAAAATTCGTATATAAAATTATACGTTCGTATAATTCATTTATGTAAGTCATTGAAGAACGAATTTAATTAATGGGCATATAGTATTATATTTTATATCGGTGTGAAAATAAAAGCCATTTTAGACATGACGGTAAGTAATTGTAATATACTGTAGTATTTTTAAATGCCACAACATCCGAATACTTGAACTTTGAAAGTGGGTAAATGATAAATCCTTAGCCATGTATCTACCACCTACCGACCAATATGAAACGAGAGGCGATACAATAAAACATCAGACCGCCGAGTAGGTATTGTCAATAACCTTGACAACGCAGACGTAAGTAGGTATGATCAAATTAAACGTACAAACCAACGAACTCCGTTGTGGGAGGTGCAAAAAAGATAATATAGAACGCACAACATTTTTATTTGTATACAGTTATATCAACCATTATTAAAACTAGGAACATTAGAAACTGTTTAAATGTCACAGAGATTATTAGAAATTAGACACAGCTGAAAATACGATTAAATATAGAAATAATATATGTATGCACTATGTAATAAAGCAATGAAGGGTTAATTATTAAATATAAAAATCAAATATTGCTTAAATAAAACACTTGATTTTTTATTACATACGTCCATTATAACGAGAATAATATCTACTGCTATACTTCAGGTTATACCGCAGTTAGGTGTATAATAAATAGCACGTCTATTCTTGTCATTGAATCCAAATAATTATTTTTGTATTTTGTTCATAACTAGTTAAACTTAATATAATTATTAAAAACTGAAACGAATGTGAACGATTTTGTATCGGCACAGTTCATACGGATAAAATTGGTCTTTATGCTGCTGGTCGGTTAATATACATTCGACCCTACACTAGGCACAAATTGTTTTATGAAGAGAAAGAAATGTCGATAATCCGGTTTTGGATCCCGCGGCGATCTTTGCTAGGGCGGAGAATACCGCGTGAGTCACCGCATCGCCGGTTCACAAGTGCCAAGCACGGGGTATCACGGGATTAGACAAAACGAAAAAGTTTTGTTTGCGCCCGAGCCGCGTGCGCAGGTTGACGCGAACCCGAGAAGGGCCACTGGTTAAAATATCGTTTTAATGATGCAACACTCCTGTGCTGTTGCATGTTTTGTTTTGTTCCCGTATTTACTATCAAATTATGATTCTGATTTAATAAATGGTTGAACATGAATAAACAATTTAAAAAAAAATCTTTTTAACTGCCAGCATTATATTATTTCACCCTTTTTTCATCTTTGTAATCATTCTGTAATTAAATTTATTGTCTATTAAAAAAATTCTTGGATACATATATAAACAAATAAGAATCTTAAAAATACGAACAACATTACTTATTTTTAAATATTTCCGATTTGCTATCAAAACAGTGTACTCTTATTCTAGCTTATCTACCATTTAATAAAAAAAAATACTTTAAAAAGAAATTTAAATTCCATTTTTATATTTTTTATTGTAGGTATATATTTCATAGGTATATCGTAGGTAGGTATGCCTTAAACAAGAATGAATTATGAATAAATTGTTTCTTTATAGTCCAATGCCTCTATAAACTATTTCATGAATAACATATTTTAAATATTTTAAAATATAAATATAATATAAAATATTTTAAAATAGAAATGTCTTCATTTTATACTCATAATGATACATTTAAAAAAATCTCTATAAAAACCAATTTGTAATGCATCAAGAACCATTGGTATCATAAAAGTATACACAGTGATATAATAATATTATAAGATATAAGTTACAATTAAATGTGATAATAATAAAACATTACACAAAAATAAAATCAATCATATTTGCTAAATAATATTTTTTCACATTTACCTATGAAAAAAATATATAATGCAGATTAGCCTTAACCCTAGGAAAACAAATTTATATATGTACAAGTATTTTATCTTCAAGCCGAAATGCACTTATCTCTGTACTGTTTCATTTGACAATGTCTATTATACTTCATATATTTAGTGTTCCTTAGTTGTCTAAAGATGTGAATGTTTATGAAATAATTAAAACTATGATTATAATAATAAGGTGCATGGCTGTATTGGTCTGTTTGTTGGGATGAATTAAGCAATGTGTGTAAGGTCTGCCAGTTGTGCAATGTGGGTGCAGACACCTAACATAATCACAACGACCTGTAGTGTCCTGAGACCTGTAGTGTCAAGAATAAATCAGTTGTATGTCACACTTGTTCTTCTCTAAGGACTATGTTTAATCATTTCGATTTTAAATTTTTACACTATCAATACCTAATATCTTAATGTAAATGTGATTATAAAAATCAGAAATACAATAGATATAGCAGTTGTTTATGTAAGGACAGAAATTCATGCAGTAAGGGTGGTTCCTAAAACGAAACTTTATAAGAGTGCCACCACCAGTAAATACACTCAAAATAATATTTCTGTCCTGAATACATCATATCAATGGTCCATAATATGACCTAAGCACAATTCATTTTTATTATTCTACAGTATGATAAACCTAGTGAAGTCTTCTATAAAGTGATGAATACTTCATAACTTATTAATAACAAAAAATATCATAGTGTAGTAGAACTTTCATATGAAATAGGAAAGAAAGAAATAAAATTATAATTTCAATTTATAATGAACAATTGGCAGTGTTGATTTAAAATGATTACCTATATGGTAAAAAAAGAAATATAATCTGTAGAAAAATAAATAAAAATCTTATCTAAGCAGATTATTCAGATTTCTGTATTTACATAAAAAAATCAAGTACATTCTGTAATTTAAAATGTTCAAATCTCACCCAGATTAAACAAGTTCGTTCCTTTACGTGTTCATAATCAATATATCGACTTTAGTACTGAATTATATTTGACTAAGGATAAAAAAATAGCGATAAATGTATTGAACAGCAATGGTTTAAGAATTGTATATAATTAAAATATGCATATTATATTAATATTGAATCATTGTTCCTGTATACTATATACTCCAAAGTTATAAATCTATGCTTTTTAATATGTAATAATAAACATATTAGAACAAATTGAGATTAATTATTTCTATGTACTTACCTCATCATTTTAAACATAAATTTCATCTCTTCTATATTTTAAAATTGAAAAGGTGAAGCAAATATAAGATTATTAAGAATATTTTATAAAATCTTAAGAACTTCTCAGTCTCTCACAAAATAAAGAATATAAATATTTATTTTTCACAATTCACATCCAACACTTTCCACAATCCACATGAGACTGTTAACTTGACGCGATTCAAAACACGTCTCGCACCATCGGAATCACAATCATAAACAAAGCGAAATGTGAATTATAAGTTGCTCTCGCTAGTAGAACCAGCGCTCGCGCAACTGACAAGTCTGAACATGTTCAAGTATGTTTTTCTCTTTTTAATGTAGCAAGTAGGAACGAGAAGACACCCGAGCACCAGTTCTTTTTTTTAATAATAGTAACATGCGTTGTATCGTGCCAACAAAAAATAATTGTAGGGAAACGGAGGGTAATATACGTGTTTAATAGATGCAAAGAGTATGCAAATACTACGTAAGATATATGTTATAAATAAAATGCTCTTTTGAGAATTATATAGCACAGAAGTAGTAATCGGAAATTAAGTTCCGTAAGCCCTGCTGAAACTTTTCCTCTGAGCTAAACTGTACCTATACTCTGAGCTAAACTGTAAACTAAACCTATCCTGACCAATTTATTTACGTACTTATTTGAACATTGAATATTATATTTCTAGGTGTAGTTTTTATTCATTTATTCAATGAAATTAAAAGACTGAATTTCTAAATCTTTTTAAAGCATCGCATTCCCACGGATACAAAAAAGTTTTAAAATAGTAAAATTTGTATCATTTTCAGTTGTTTACACATTACAATTGGCACTAATTTACGTAAAGTTTTACGTTTCAAAAACAAATAGTCATTCTCAATTCAAATTAGACAGAAAATGTAACAACGTGCGCAGCACCACGCCTATAATCCTCGAAGAGGTAAGCAAGGGAGTGTAGTGCCCCACTTTTCAGCAGTTACGTTATTTGACGTACTATCATGAAATAAGTGGTCATCCTATAGCCGTATACGGGGCACAAATCCAGACTCTGAACTATTTATCATAATTTTAAGTTAGATAACTCATAAGTTAGATAACTTAGATAACTCCAGGTTTGAACCCAGGAAATCGCGTTTAGTTATTGGACTTGCAACCATTTCACAAATTAAGCAGTCAAGTATGTGTAATTTTTAGTACAAGCTCTATATTATTCGCATTTTATATATTGCAATACAGTTTTTAACTGAGATTAACCACAAATTTAGACGAACGATCAAAGCCTGTCAATGGAATACATTAAGTAAGTCTTCAAGTTCCTCGATGTTATTTAGTTCTATTCTACGGCAGGACTGGATTAGCATCCCCTCCTAAGAGTAGATGGACAACTAGTCCGACAAGCAGGGGAGAGCATGGTATAGGCCTGTCATCTTTGTCTGTAAAGGAGAGGTTTTCAAAACACCATGGGGCTGTGTCTAAATGACATCTGCTAAAGTAATGAGGAAATTTTCGACACCCACAATACCTATACAGTGACCCCTTATATATATTATGTATATTATAGTGTCAATTGTTTTAACTACACCCCACCTCAGGGGGTTTGTATAACATGCCCTAAAACGGTATTGAGTCTCTTTAATCATCTTAACGCCTGATTACTGTCCGCTAAAGAGTATAATTCAAAGCTTTGGGCCCGCCATCATTTATTTTTTACTTCTTACAAAATACTGTTTTCAATGCTCGTGGTCATAGTTCTTTGTGGGTGAACGCGAACAAATGGGTGAGAAGTTGCTCGCATTGTGTCTTATTTTAATGCTCCTAATTTAGTTAATATGATACTTGATTACTTATATTTAAATGAAATTAACAAATTTCTTAATATATATAATCTAATTATTAACAGAAATTAACAGAAATTGACAGTTATCGTTCAACATACGGCCAAAATTGCTGGACATGCATGCATGCATGCATGAAACATGAGATTTCACACAAAGATTCCTTTAATAATATTAATTTGGGCTCAGAAAGTATTTTTTAAATTCATCCTCTGAAAGGTGTCCATGCCGGGGCGAATTAGGAGTACTTCCTGCGACCCCGTGCCGGGAAACATGTAAAATCGTGCCTGAAATTGCCGAAGAAGTAGGCAGAGGAATATCGAATACTCCCACGCTTCGCCAGTTACATTTATGTCTCACTATGGAATAGGCGGTGTGTCATACACCAGACACACTTCGAGCCACTACTAGAAAATTTAAATTAGAAAAAAATTGTAGTGCCCGACCCGCGTCGGACGCGTCGATCGGCAGTAGCACTTGCAACGAATACAACCATCGAATACCGGGATACAAGTTGCAGTACCTAAGAGTACAACTAAACCCGGCGCTGATAGATCGCGCTGTGACGTGATCTGTTTAAGCACAGCTAAATGCCCTGGTCGCATATAGCAGCGACCCGAGAAGCTGTGCTGTGGTCCCCAACTCGTATGCCCAGCAAGGGGATTATAGACATAACTCCATATAATTAAAGTTCGCGAATAAATAAAATTATTTATATAAAAACGTTTATTTCTAAGATATATCACGGCAATTTTAAAAAGTATCTCTTAACCTATCATTCCGCGAAGTTAAGCCGGCGTTAACAATTACTTTTAAGTTTAAATTTATTTTGAATGATATTATCTCTTTATATGATAAATATTTGCATTGCACAGTAAAATTAAAAACTACTTTAATAATGTAGGTAACACCGGCTTGGAGAACGTCAATATTTGATGCTAAAGCAGGGATGGAAGTGATACAAGTATATCGATATTTATTGTATCGATATTTAAACTATTATTTAAACAGTGTAAAATATCGATGTATTGTCAGTTTTGCACGAATATTTATTTATACATATTTCCAAAGCATTCAAAATTTTACCCTATTTTAAATGCTTACATATACTATTGTACAAATAAGTTTGTATTATGCACACGTAAAATTTTAACGTAAAATATTCATACTCTTTGAAGAAGGTATATTATAAAAAATACTTTTAAAACTGTACGTTTAGTTTTTTCACTTTTTTGTATGTGCATATTTCTGTTTTTTTTATTTATTTGTTCAAAAATTTCAAAAACAGTTAATTATTTAGTAACCTCTGGGTAATACATGCACGTCTCACATTGATGTCTTAATAGTATTTGTATTTTCGGGCACGTAGCCAATAGTCATACTGTTACATTCCATTTCATAAAAATTGTGATGTGATTTTTTAAAGTTAACAATGCGCAAGGAGCATGCAAGGAGTATTTAGTAATATTAAACACAAAAACAAAGTTGTGTTTAAAAAATCAAAATTGATATGAATTCGATACTTTAAGATATCGGTAAAATAAAACTTTAAGACAATTTTTTTAATGAGTACGTCGTACCTGTTTTGAGATATGAAGCCGACACGGGGACCTTCACGGTGCGACTGGTCAACCAATTTAACGTCACACCGCGAGCTATGGAGAGGCATATGCTCGGCTTTTCTCTGGAGGATCAAATCAGAAACTAGGTGATCCAACAGAAAATCAAAGTAATTGACATAGCTCAACGGATCAGCAGGGGTTGATAACCACTGGATTATACATGTTAAGAGTGAAAACCATGTCTTGGCAAACGTAGTATAGGACGTCTTCAAGCGAGGTGTAGTGACGACATACCTACGCAAAGTGGCTGGCAGCAGTTGGATGCGAAGAGCTGAAGATCGGGTTCAATGGCATGCTATTGAAGAGGCTTATATCCAGCAGGGGACAGTAATAGGCTGTTGATGATGAAAATGAATACCAAAAACCATCCTATTAAATAATAGCATAAAAAGTCTATTACTTAATAATTTTGAGACATATAAGTTAATTTATTTGTAAAAATAACACACATGTTTTTTTTAATTTAATCAACAACAGGAACATCTTGTGATTGGTTGTTACGTCTGGCGTCCGTATATATTACAGTTCATTATACGCTTGTCGAAGTTGTCATCCATTTTTGCACTATTTCTAAAATATTTTTTTATCTTTTTATATACATTTCATATCTGAATATGTATATTAAAATCATAAGTAATTTTATGGAAGCTAATGGCAGTATGTAACGTACTTAAAATTTAACTACCTACCTAAATTACCTACGTCTTTATGATCACTCTTTTTTGGAAATTGCTTTCCTATGCTACAGTTACTTTTAAATTGTAGCACTAGATACCATTTTTTACTGTTTTATATGATAAAAAAACTCGAAATCTCAGTAGATCATAGGTGTACTGTACTGTTATTTACATGCTTGTGACATCACACTTACCATACGACCGACGTCAAAGAGAATATAACTACTACATTTGAATGAGGCCATTACCGAAATTGCATTAATGGCGGGAGTTTGGGTATTTAAACTTGGCCTATCGTTTTAATTGAAAATAGGGGATAATAGGGGAAAATAGGGGATTCAAGAAATAATAGTATAGTGTATGTACATTTTCTAATGTTAGTCAAATACCCTATTGTATAGTAAAAACCGACTATTTTAATATATCGATATTTTTTAATGTATTTTGACATATTGATATTTTTAGCACATGCCTATGCCAAATGTCAAATCTTTTTATATATACTGGAGAGATATACCTCAAACATAAACTAATTCTATCAATACTTGTTGAGTTGCCACCTAGCTAGGCGTTTGCAGTTTCTGCTCCGATCCATAGATAAAAGCTATCATTGTGGGTCGATACGATTATACTAAATTATGTTGTCCTTTTTATCAAAGTATGTATAGTATTATCGCAGTGACGGATGTCATATAAGTTCTTTTTGAAAATATTTGCAAGTGGTGTTGTGTATAAGCTGCAGCTGCTAGCCGGACGTGTTCTGAACATCACGGGTGGATCTGAAGAAAATTAAAAATATGGCATCTCACGACAATTCGGAGAGTACTCATCTTGTTTCTTCTCCTTCCAGCTCCACCCCAAGCAACATAAATATTATTAACAACATTTGCGCGTTAGTATTCACGAGTGTAATATCTTATTGCTGCTTCAGGGATGGTGCGGTACTATTTTCGTTTCATCCTCTGCTCATGTCTCTTGGGGTAAGATATTGTTTTCACTAAAACTTAGTCAAGCATTTCACCTATCGCTAGATATGTGGCGCACTGATTTAGTTATATTATCCGTTTATCACTTTCTAAACAGTTTAGCAAACATTAATTATTCATTAAAATTGTAAAATAAGCAATTGAAACAAATGAAACTCCTTTTCAATAATTAATAATCATTATGCTTTCATGCCAGATTCTTTACAGGGTTGGCACAGAGCAATTTATACTCTTCGCCAAAACTCTTTTTATTACACCTTAAGTTTCATCATCATCAGCCTATTGCACTCCATTACTGGACACAGGCTTCTCCTAAGGTGCAATGCCCATAATGCCCATCCTAGGTATGCTGGTCATTACTTGTAGATCACAGCTTCTCGTATCACCTTCATTATCATTTAGCTGGGCCTAGGCTGGGCGCATCATACCGAGATCAGTCAGTGCCAGGTTTAGTCACCTCTTATAACAACCTGTTTCCTTGCACAGAGTCCAGAAATGTTTTTATACTCTGTCCCGATACAGATGTCAAAAAACTTCCAAGATTACACAAGTCTTTCCACTAACAAGTGCCTGTTTGAATTGTCTTGTTATAGAATAACGAAATTATTATGATACTATCTCTTATAATGAATATTGGTAGATGACATCATCATCATCATCATCATCATCATCATCATCAGCCTATTCTCGTCCACTGCTGGACATAGGCCTCTCTAATAGC
>DWEI01003518.1:0-12752 GCA_018245875.1 Mysoria ambigua | reverse complement strand
CATATCCAGACTCCGAACCACTACCAGAAAATCTGAATTAGAAAATCTTGTAATGTTCAACCCGGGAATCGAACCCATGACCTCCCGATCGGCAGTCACGCTTGCAACCAACACGACCAACGAGGCCGTCGAAGTTAGAAGTTGGTGTACATATATTATCAGCTGTTATATATTTTGACTTATGGACGCGAGATTCTCTAGCACAACGAGAAAGGGCAACATATAAGTTTGTCGCGTACGCTAAGTGTGGTTTAGCAAGCTTCATGTGTCTTAGAAAACTATATGGCAATTATAAAGGAGTGCATATTTCCTCGTGATGTTTTCATTGTCTTTACATCATTATAGACATGCATTTGAAACGGAAAATCTGTACTAAAAAGTATATCGTATTTATTGTATGTAGGTATAGGTACATTTATTCTTAGATTCACTAAGGTTGTTATATTAAAAAAGGACACAATAATAAGAGAGTGAAGTAAGACAATCCCTATGAGAATTTCGCCGAGTTTTCTTACTGAAGTCATGTAGATACTGACGAGGCAGTAGATAAAGAAAAATATGTTTTTGACAATTTGTAAGCGGCCGCACATGTTCTCGCGAATGTAACGTATTTCGTTTCAGATTAGATATTGTTCTATTTTTAAATGTCGCCGACAGTCAGACAGACTGAAAGTCGCCAGAATTCAAAATTGGAAGGTTTCTTTTTCCAACCTGTTTATTAGTATTTTAAATGAAAAATTGTTAATTTAAATTATGTTATCAAACTGATTTGATTTGATGGTCGTGTTGGTTGCAAGCACGACTGCCGATCGAGAAGTCCTGGGTTACAACCCCAAGTCGGCCACTACTGAACATTTGTAGCTTATAGCTAGGATAATATAATCATTCAATACGCTTTGTCTGAAACTAATGTAACATGTTAACAATAGCGACATTTATTAATAATAAATGTGAGTAACTATTTGTCACTTAATATTTTTTTTGGTAGGTACCTATTTTAAAATTAGGATTAATTGAACTATAACACTTTAGATACATACAGCGGCTACAACAATCAACGTGTGGCGTGACAGCGTTTATCAAACTCACCGCATCAGCTCTATTAAAGTAACGTTAATGACTGGCAACTTATTGGTCCAAAGTCTCCATCTGCTCGTTGTAATACTCTTTTTACATATATACATATCTTCACGCCGGGTCCCTTACGGGGTAGGCATATACTCTTTTTATTATACTCAAATATAAACCACCATATTGTTAATGTTGTTAACCTTTAAAAAGAGGCCTGGAACAATTGTACCGGTCGGTCGGTACCCCATTAGTGTCGCTCTTTTCACTGTGCAGATGAGATTATTTATTTATTTATTTATTCTTTATTTAATCCTAACAGAAAATTAAAGGAATCGATCGATCGAATAAAAAGGCGGATTTAATGCTAAAAGCATTCTCTGCCTGTCAACCTTTGGGCAGTAGGATTATATTGAGTACAAATTAATCATCTATACAGGAGAACGCATACGTAAGGTATACGTAACAACTCTAGGCGCATGTTTGACAACAATCTTAATTTAATGCCTAGAAAGTGTCTATTCACTATTGGGTCGACCAACACCATGTTACAGGAATCGCGGAAAATAGACGTTAACTTTATAGATGTATATCTACATGTACACTATTAAATGCGTCCGAAGAAAAATTGTGAAATGCAAGCGTAATAAATTCGAGCCTCGCCCAACCTAATAACATAGATGGATGAAGATCACACCATAGAATTTTTTCGGAGATGATCCAGTGAGGTATTCGCTTGTGAATATTTTATAAGCCAGCTAACTTTTCTTGCGGGAAGCCCGCCGATGTTTGCGCGTGGCGGGAACGATGAGCGGCGGATACCTCTTTATTATTTTCCTCCCCTTTCGTTCATCTCGTAACTTCGAAATTGATGGGTAAATATTTTTTATGGACTTCAGGAGCGCCGCCTTGTGCTCGTATGTTTTGAATATTTTTACAATCATACCGTTTATAGGCGTGTTTTGAATTAAGAACGTTATGTTGGGGGCGCGTATATACAAAGTGTTTCATTATGTATCCCGTGGTAATAACAGAAAATGAGAACATCGCTTTCCACAGAATATAATCGTATGTTGTGAGGCAATTTCAGTATCATATATGTTTAAGTATATTTTTGTCAATGTCATTACTTATATTTTGACTTGAGTGGCTTGCAAATGCGATTGCTGATCAAGAGGTTGCGGGCACCGTTTTCAGGTCGAATGGTATCGGATTGGAATTTTTAAGTAGAGCGCAACCCAAACCCACGTATAATCACACATTATGTACTTTACTTGAAAACAATACAAAGCTATATTATTTGCATATCTGCACACTGAATACATAGAAACGATTTAACATAAACATTACAAAGTAGCAAGTACCAAGCGGTCTTTTTGCTCCAGTGGGGATTTCATCTAGAAAATCTACATATAGGTATGCATAGTAGGTAAACGACTCGAGAAACTGAATAAAAGGTATATACCTACTTTTAAATTAACAAATGAGCACAAAATAAACATAAATATAAAGTAAGTATATAAAGTATAATAATGTCCACCTATCACGTGTTTGAGGTAGTTAAATCAGGCACATTAAGATTACAGAAAAAATTACCATCAAATATGTAAAAGAAAAGTCATTACTTTTCGTAATTACTAGATTTAAAATATTAGAATTATTTAAATCGGAATTACAAAGACATATTTGATCATTTTTAATATTCTGTAAGGTTGGCGTGTGGACTGCGGGGGTGCTGTCTCAGCGGAGGGGCGGGGGGCGCGGGGACGCTGTAGTGGGCTCTCGCAGCCGAGTGCTGTGTGGAGCGTTGAACTTAACAACGATTTTCACGGTTCAAGTGGATTCTTTCATCATGCAATTCAAAAGTAGATTCTATAACTTGATTTTGTTTCAGCACCTGAATAAGTTGTTTGGTGTTTTTAATTATTAGAAGTTTATTAAATGACATATAAATATTCAATTTATTTTTCATTTAATCTGAAACATATGTGAATAAAGTCGGTACGTCAAGAGAAACACGGATAAATTAATGTGTGAAAATTGCCTTTTACCTGCACGCACGAGCAGTTGTCTCTTATATATCATTTGCTTGCCAAAGTCGCACTGCTAATGACTTTTCTAATGTAATTAACATTATGATTTAAAAGCCGGGAGCTTTTTTTCAAAGTCTAGCGCACCCATAAGATGCACAAGGGCTATTAAGCTTATAATTTGTTGATGTTCATTTAGTATATATAAATAACTATTTTATCGTCGCTGCAGATCTTATACGGGTTAGACAGAACTACTAAAATAATTTTATTTTTACATACCTATCTGGTTTTGTTCTACAAATATCTCTCTTTGCATACACGCATAGATCACAAATATAATAAAAAATGTTATTATAAATAATATTTTAGTAGCTGACAATAAAGAGCTGACAACTTTGTTATATACAGGGAGATAAGAAGGCTGTGTCGGCACAAGAGCCGCTAAAGAGGCCACTCGTCGCGAAGTGCCGAGTCGCTGTACTTTACATCGATTTTCTCGAAATTTCTGAAGTAATCTGCTTTAAAGAATTTTGCATTAATAAACTAGCTGTTATTAAATACGAAGTCAGAATGTTAAATGTAACTCATAGTGCGATTAGAACAATAATTTAATATCGCCCAACGAGCTTCAGAAAGGACTTCACTCAGAGTCTCTCTGAAGGATTCAGTAAAAAAACGAGGTCATCTGACAGAGAACCAAGCTTATCGACGTAGCCCAAAGCAAAGGATGAGCAAGTTCAAACCGATGATCATTGCAGTGGACGTGCTCCGGAGAGGAGACCACGCCGCGGTAAACGCAGCGTAGGACGCCCTCCCGATAAGTGGAGTGACGATATATGCAAATTGGCTGAAAAATCTAGATCAGCTACAGCTAATGGAAAGGCTAATGATCAGCAGTGGATTAGAAAAAGCTTATCATTCAGATCATTCATGGGATTGGAGTCGGACCCACAGAAGCTATCGAGAATTTTAGTACGCTAGCCAGTAATGTAACTGGCCATTAGCAACGTTCAACCATTCGTCCTGGATGAGAATTAAACAAACTACCAGAAAATGACGACCAAAAATAAATAAATTCAATTTGTAGGATACACCGTCAATAAACGTATTAGAACTATACGGTGTAGGTAGCAGGAATCGTAATAGCCTCTATGCATCAACCGGGCTGGGATATAGACGTATCAGAGCCGGCTAATCGATTTCAGACCAATAGACAATGGGCTGAATGGCGCTAAATGGATCCAATTCAGATCACTGAATGCCGTATACGAGTAATTTATAACGCAACAAAAATGAAATATTCATTATCATCGGCAACAATCACTCTACCTTATTGTGTTTGACTTAATAGTAGTAGTATTTTTCTTCCATTCAACAGTGGGTGTAAAAAAGTTTTTTATTTCCACCTGAAAAACTAAAGACAACCTCACCATCGTCTCTTGCGCCCTGCTATCCCAACGAGGGGAACTGATGTTAGACCGGTGGCAGCGCACCACAGCATGCTTTAGCGCTGCTAGTCGCTCTAGTCACCGGCTTGTGGCAGCGTAGGCGGTGCGTCTCAACACGCACGTATTTGTAAACATCCGTAAATTAGGCTTCGAAGGCTAGGGTTTACTTATATGCAAGTTTGTAATTTTTATTATTTTAATTCTCACATTTAATTCTCACAGAAAGCTAAAAAATTTAAAATTTTAGGCTCTATTTTCTTAAAATATTTATCAGTTATTAATTTCCGCAAACTAACGCTTCATGCAATTTGAACGTTTAATTATAAGCCTGAGAAATGATGCAGTTTTGTCTGTATGAGACAGTAGTAGTTACGGGTAAATCCGAGGAGACGCTGATCTTGAGGCAGATAATTCTTACTCAGAGGATGATCTCGCACATTGAGGTGATCTCACGAGGCAGCATTGAAATAGTTATCATACTTTACATTATGTAGGTGGTGTAGTGAAGAAACAAATTGATATAAAGATTATGACTATGCAAAAAGAAAGATTTCGGAATGTAAATAAAATTGCATTAAAAAATATACTTTATTTGTACTTGATGAAGCTTGTGTATTGGATCGTTGTTCTATGTAAGTAGCTTTGTGAAATATTGTTTTACATAATATTTATAATTGACATTAAGCGAATCTGGTACAATTTGTATACATAAATATTCTAAGCATTTTAAAAATAGGTACAACATGTGAGCTTCAAGCGTGTAACTGCAAATTCAATCTTATTTGTACATAAACCGCTTATTTAAATTACATAAATATAACGGTATTTTCTATTGCGATACAATTGCATTAAAAATTTCATGAATTTCTTACACATTTACATCATTAAATGATGTATCGGTTTAACTCGCGTCCGTATCTCGGTGTAGTTGGACTAATTTCGGAAATAACAATTGCTTTGCAAAGTTTTGGAAAAAATTGCTTTTAATCGGCTAAAGCCTACAATCTCCGAAACGCCCAAAACTAGTCGGACTAAGCAAAAAAAAATACCACGAGAGTCAAGCTAGAAAATCTAGTCATTTGACATTTCATACAGTTTATTATGACACACATATTTCTATGCAAACATTGTACTAGTTAAACGTAGGTCGTGACACTAGTGCGTCTGTCTGTAAATAATCTCGAAACCCTACTCCCGACCTGGCCAGCGCTAACTGCGAGTGTCGGTTATCGTAAGACTTATTTATCACGAGGAAGTAATTAAAAGAGTTGAACGCAAGGGCGAGGCCAATGAAAACATTACGCGATGTGCCGCGGGGCAGGATGACAGATCTCAGGATACGCTCATCTCTTGAGCTGATGTCAGTTTGCTGATGAGTTAGTATGAGCGCTGAGATTATAAAGTCACCTTACGTGCTGTTATGCTGTTAACTGCGCGAAGAGTGCCGATATTTATTTATTTATATCTTTTCCACTTAGAATCCTCAGAGATCACTTGTGTACGTCAATGGAAAAGTGTCAGAAGGGCCCAACTCAACATGCAGTGGAGGATATTAGATTACTGACAAGTAATTTTGTGTCTTTCTCACTTAGTTTGGGTTTTTTTCGGAGTTTTTTTAGCTGTTTAACATATCCTGCTGGATTTGACACTAATTGGCATATGTTCCTATTAGCGAAGGAATTTTAAAGTACCCACGGTCTCTGAGCGAAATTTGTAATATATTTTTTGATTAATTGGACACGTAACTGGTTGAACTTGAGAATGTACTACAATATTCTGCCTACGTCTTCGGGCATTATAGGCGTTATGTTACGTTCACGTTTGTTTTTTAAATAGCATTAAACTAAGTCCTAGCAAAAATTAATGATGTTCTCCGTCAAATCTCTTGCTTCTGTGCATTGGGTGCTATAGAATGATCTCGAATAATTTGGAAGATACATAGTTAGACTTTTGCTTAACTACCTATGATTTGGCTTTGTAAAAACAACTTATGACACATGAAATCTTTTTAAAGAAACAAAACAAACAACTTATGTTAACTGTAAAAACAACTGTGTTAACTGTAAAAACAACTTATGACACATGAAAACTTTAGTTTAAAGATAGTTGAGTCTAAAAATAAGACATAACTATTAAACTATTTCCTGGTGCTCAGAATAAAAATTATTGTTACTTGTTGAGGAGATTAGACTAATAAAGGAATCGTTTTTACGACGCCATATTGCTCTCTCGCTCTGAGCTGTTTTATTTGCAACGCTGAACATTAATGAAGGTTCTAAATATATCCATGGATACCAAAATCGTCAACTATCACTCGATTTCTAGGGCTGAAGCTGTAGTAGTCTAGGAAATTACTATGCTGAGTATTGATCGATTGGGGTCAGTTAGAACAATGATGATTGCGAGTGTGCTTAGCTAGTGTTTTTAAGCCGACAAAAATTATTGCGTTAGGTCAGCTCGTATTATTATGATGTTGGTTCAAAAGATATCAATGTATTTAAATGGATGTATTGCAAATGAATACTTTATTACATTTTTGATAATGGCTTTAAAATGGTTTTTTTTTCGAAAATGGATATCTATGCCAATAAGATCGACACTTATTTCATGATGTAAGGCGTAATTGATGGAACGTGGGAGTGTCCTACACTCCTCTGCCTACTCCTTCGGGGACTGTGGGTGTGATGCGACAGTTAGATAACATTATGGGATAAGTCAAGTAGCTTGAAAATTACGTTAATAAACCTAAATTATTCAAAAATATAGGCATCTAATCCTTGATTATGATACTTCTACGCAACATAAGTACAAAAGTATTTCTAAATAAATATTATTACTATTGTATTAACAAAACATTCTTCTGCAAACACAACTTGTACCTGAAACTTAATAACAATAAAAAGATTATAAAATCTAATAAAGTTTATAAAATACAATAGTTTTTCTATATATAATAATTAAACTAAATATGTATCTAGAATTTCAATGACATATTAACTACGTAAAGAAGTATTGGCAATTTAAGTTTTATTGGTTTTCAAACAGAATGTAGGGTTAATGGGCGTCAGCTTGTAGAGACTCTTGCCGGCCGTGAAGAGGATATTGTTGACGTTGTCGAACGCCACGGCTCCGACGGACGGTATGTGAGCAAACTTTACCAGACGGGAGTTCCCCAACTGGCCATCAATGATCACTTTATAAACACCGTCCACCCACCAGGCGTACGCCACGCCGTCCAGGTCGACCGCGAGGCCCCTGAAGAACGCGTTGTTAGACAACTGCACCAGCTCCCCGCCCCTCTGCGCGAACAGGCCCAAGTTACTCAAGAATATGATGACGTTGCTCCTGTCGATGACGAAATTCTTCACGCGCTGGCTGTCCACCAAGACGTCGAAGATGTCGTCTTTCTTTCTAACGACTTTGTTCTCGCCGTCTCGCACGAAGTACACGTAGCCCTTGTAGAACAGGGCCAGCACAGTGTCCCCTCTGGAGCTGAACGGGCTGACTCGGCTGTTCTTGGTGTCGATGCTGTATATGCCGTCGCTGCCGCCCATGTACACGACCAGGTTGTCTTGGTCGATGTCGAAAGGGCCAAAATTCATGATCTGCTTGCCGCCCGAAATGACACTTGCGTTTTGCGGGTTGTCCAGATTGATGAAGCCGATCTTGGAATATTCCGGGTCTCGGATGGCCGGCTCGAAGCTGAAGTAGAGGACGTTGCTGGAGTGAAGGATGCCCATTTTGGATATGACGATGTTGTTTCTGAAGGGCGCTTCGATGTCGAAAAGGAATGACGTGTTGTAGCAGAGTTGTCCGCTCGCTTGTAGGCACGTCGTACACTTGTCCTCGTCTCGTGCTGACGTCACGGCTGACGTCAGCAACGCTAGCAATATCGTCAGACCTGCAAGTAAAGGATTAAGGCGGTATGTAGTTTTATTTAAAATTAGAAAAATGTCAGGTAACACAAATAGATTTATTTGCATATAATATTTAAGGATTTTAGTTACGTTATGCTTATTTGTCCTACATATATCTATCTGCCTTTAAAATTTCCTTCTACTTATTTCAGCGCATTTAATTTTTTAAAGTATATTTAACCGGGAAATTTGGAGTCCCGATTGAATCGAGAGAATATAAAGTTATTAATAATCAGGGGTGTGAACTGATGATGCATCTAATAAAATAAAACAAACATCAACATTAGTGTATATATTATATAGAATGTGTATTTGTGCGATAATTTAATTAGAATTTTTTGGTGAAAAAACTACTTCATTATGTTTTATATTCCATTTGGGGGCGATAATACTAATTCACTATTCGCGTACAATTTTTAATTAAGGCTTGGTATCTAGTAGACACATGCACTCGGAGCCACCCGGCGACCTAATAACCTGGCGACATAATGGCTCAGCCCCGCAGAATGTTAAATTGAACGTAGCTACTTTTAAATTCAGTGTTCATTTCTTCAACTGTGTCATGTTCCGTTTGTCGGGCGACACGACAGGCGTTACAACTTGAGGGGGATTGAACTTTGGCGTTTGGTTTGCTTTTTTCTTTTTATGTAACTTAAATTCGAAGATTGTGACGCCGTCTAGTCTGCCCATAAAGTTTTAGAAAGTAATTAAAATTAGTGACCCGAGCTTTTTTTCGAGTTTTATTTCTCCCGGTCTATTTTTATCTATGGGATATAAACAGTTGATGAAAAGTGTAACTTTAAAAGAATTAAGTTTCTACAAACAATTTACTAATTTGAATTTCGAAGAACACCTAAGTGCATTTTATGTACCTGCTCAATCGATCGTTGTTTAATTTAAGTTATAGATTTTAAAGCGTGAATATTTGTATTTGCATTAACGTACCAAATACGTACTCTATAGTTTATGTCTCTATAGTTTATGTTCGTCGTGGTTTGTGTTGACAATGGACAGACAGACATAGGCAACCAATAATGAGACTAAATGTTTAAAGTTCTGGTATCTACGGATATCCAAAATATTTTTCAATGATATCAAAACCGACAATCGTTATCGTGTGCGATAATTTACTAAAAGTAGAAGTTAAAAACTATGTCGTTACATTTTCCGATGAAAATCTTTGTCATTGTCCAGCCCTATCGGTAATGGATATGATTGTATATGTGTGGACGCACACAAAGTGGGGCGAGGCGAGTTCATTAACGAAGATCGATATGTCGCGTGAAACATCACTAAATATTTAATGCGCTGGTTGCCGCCGACATACCGTGTGTGTGCCAATTGACGTGGCGCTTACGTATTTATGTGCCATTTATATCAGTCGTATTTCATGTCCGTTTCCATGGCAACGATGTTCGTGATTTATTCAAGCTGATACGGGACGGTAGTAATATTTAAATGCGAAAACATATTTGTGACACATTGTCAGCGCGTCTCAATATATTGGTAGACATTGCTTTGCTGCTTGGCATTGCTTCCTCTACAGAGTATTTTGTCGGCAATCTTCACGCCAGGGTAAGTGTGTTGGGGTCGCAGTGCTTACTTTCCAGTACTGCCCACGCTGCTGCCAGTTGGTCACAGAGCAGACGCAAGGTTAGCTACGCTACATCTTGATCGGTCAATATTTGTCATCCCTTATAAAAACATTGATATCGAAACATTGATATCCCTTATAAAAACATTGATATCGACAACAGGGAATGCGAATTTGAAAAGAAGAAAATGTTTTGCAGAATTATTGCAGACTATCGCAGAATATTCTCTATCTAACGGGGAGTGGCGAGAAGCGTGTATTTATATCGCACGCGGCGGCTAAAAATTTATCACGATCTATGTAACTAAGTGGAAATACCGCCACATTTACAAGCCCACCGCGAGTGTCTGTTATTCACCCGTTGCTTGTGTATACAAAGTGTTTTATTATTGTCCGTTTTTAAAGTAATGTTCAATTAGAATATTCAAAGTATACAAAATCGATAAGAGAGGTGAGAGGCGCCGTTTTAGGGTAAATTCGTGTTGGCCTGGCGTGCAGCTGCCAGTTCACAGCCGTGTGAAACATTAAAAATGTAATATCACGCCTATAGTCCCCGTAGAGCTAGGCAAACGAGTGCAGTACACTCCCAGGTTTCACCAGCTCCCCTTACGTCCCGCTAAGGAATAGGTGGTGTACCTGTTGCCATACACCGTACACAATTTTTATCATTATATAATGTTAACATTTAATTAGAACTTCCAAATGCTAAAATTAAATTGAAAGAGAACTAACGTACTAAAAAAATACGGAAGTGTGAACGCACCCTAAGTAAAGCTTGGCCACTGCAGCTGTTTAATGCCTTATTTTCACTCACCTTACGATGTCGTTTTTCCTAAATAATTGACTTTTAGTTTCATTTTTAACCCAGTATTTGAATCTCGGATTAAGTGTTTGAAAAATTGCAAGCTTAATTATTCCCTACTGTTTCAATCTAATATTCGTCTGAAATTGAAGAAACCAATCCTTGTGTGATATTGGAGAAACTTTATATCCATAAAAATTAATCATATTTGGGCGTCTATGTGCGTAATATTTAGGTAACTGTAACACGCTTTATAGATAGAAGGTCAAGGAATGAAGAATGCAGTCAGGTACTGAGTGGGTGACCGTAATGGTTTCAAGGATACATTTCTGGTTGCAGCTGTTTTACTTTAGTTTAGATAACTGTAGTATGGTTGTATCTACTTATCTAGAGTAAGATTTTGATAAAGTATACAACTTTGATATTCCATTATAAAACTTTGATTTGGAGAATACTTTGATATATATTCGGCTGTGTTAAAAATACCTTAATATGAATACATTAAATCTAAATGAACATTTCTTTCTATATCTGTATTACTTGGTTACATTAGTGAAACCATGATGATGATACCGTTAATAGTGTGTGAAACCGGCGTGCGTGTTTGTAGAAATTAATGAAATGAATGAAGTACCACAGGTATGTAAGAATACAGATATTTGGCATTCGGAGCCCCTACCTGTATCGTAAATTTTAAAAATAGTTTTATATTTGTTTTATAAAGCAGATGTGGGTGCTTTGTTTTGTACGTTGAAATGTGTCTGCATTGAATTCATAAGTAAGCAAATGAGGTGTTGGAAAGAAAATGGAAATATTTACCTGACTTACATTTGGCATCCATTAACCGGAACATCGTAAATCACTTGTAATAATTAACTTGTAATAAAATAGGATTTTTAATTTGAAAACTTTACGTAATATAAATTACGCGTTATTTTCTCATATGAACAATTTTGATAACAAAAAACACAATAGGATTATACTTGAAGAGTTCGAAATTTAAATTTTTGTTAAAAAAAACGTTAAACATCAAACAATGATTTATGAGAAGACAACAATAGTATTAAAAGTATGTCATTCGAAATTTAAAAAATCCAAGTACAAACAAAATAATGTTTTTTTTTCATGTTACATTTCCGAACGACAGCGGTGTTAAAAGGTATAATGCCACGCGCACACTGTTCGTATATCGTAGTTCTAATGTCCTTCGACACGATACTACGGATTACACTATTGTAGAATTGTTTTAGAGTTCCGTATGTTTTAAAAATAGGACACAATTATCTATCAGCAGTAAATAAAATTGCATAGAAATAGAAATACATACATATTACATATTATACATTATTTAAAGTCAAAATATTAATAAAATTTTTAATTTCTGTTATGGTAATTGCACTACATAATGTCTCATAAAAGGATAAGAAAATTTTTCTCCACTTTCATCAAATACACGATTTATACTGGAGTATACTTTTTCTAACACCGCTCTATTTTTTTTACTACACAGAATTTATATCTAGGAGCATTGCTACATACATATAACGTTTTAAAAGTATTATGTTTTACTTGTTACGCTATTAAAGGTGCCGCATATTATTTAAAACGGCCTGCCGTACATACCTTTTGAATTTTAAATATTAGCAGGCAATTTTCACAATTTAGACAAAAAAATATGTGCACTCTTATGCGTCCCGTAGTATTTTAGCCACCAATGGCAACGATATATCTATTCTGACGCAAAGCGTAAAAAGATGCATTTATATGCTATTTAATTTAAGGTTACCTGCCTTGACCAACCAACCAACCAACACGACCAACGTTGTGTTGGTTGCAAGTGCAACTGCCCATCGGGAGGTCCCGGGTTCGGTACCCGAGTCGAACACCACC
>DWEI01003517.1:0-12752 GCA_018245875.1 Mysoria ambigua | reverse complement strand
ATATATGATTCTTTTAGTAATGGGGACATGGATATCTTTTTTCCTGTGGGTCACAGGATGAGGTATCTATAAATACCGGCAAAATCCGTGAAGGTGGAAACCATAATAATAATAATTATAAATAAATACTACAATAAAAATGTTTAATAAATAATGCAATAAATGCTTTATGCAATAAATGATGATAATAAACATACTAAATAATGACTTTATTTTACTCTATTATTAATATATTACTATTTTATATTAAGGAAAAAGTATGATGTTCGGCACAGTTGAAGTTCATGTGAACAACTAATATTTCTGTAAATAATGCATTAGAAATATCTTAAATTAACTTAAACACACTAGCTACCAAACAAAATGTAAGTACTCTCTGTGTGCGTTCCATTAATCATTCACAACGACCACGCTCACGACCACGGATTTTATCGTTCCACTAAGACGCGAGCGTTGTGATCTTAAGCCCAAGTGGAATGGATTATGGGGCGTTAGGAGCGTTGAAAAATAATAACAAACATTTTGTGATATTGATATATTGACATCTTTATTGCTTTGACGTTTTAAAGTCCCTCTAGTTCTGACAACGGTCACGATTCACGATGATCTACGTCTTGAAATGGTCGTTGCGAGCTTCACATGAACGTGAGTCATTAGTGACGTTTCCACTCGTGGGCACCGTGTAGAACCGCTAGAAGAGTGTTTTTGATGTCGTGAACTTTTAGTGGAATGCAACTACATATAATGTATAATGTTATATCACGCCTGTAATTTTTTTAGGTGAGGCCTATGAAAATAGTGGAATGCAAAATGCTAATGATGAAAATGATAATGATGTCATAATATATTGTAAGAAGTAAATTTTGTAGTAAGAGTTGAAAGTAGAATTGAGTTACAATGTCATATAGGTACAAGAATTATATTTGTTATTTCTGGTTTAATGACCTTTTGTGTAAAATAAGATTGTAGTGGTGGTGATCATATTATGTGAATTCAATTTGTTAATAATGTTTGTAGTGTTTATGGTGGTAACGGTTGTGGTGATGGTGGTAGTGATGGCGATGTTAGTGATGGTGGTTGTTGTGGTGGTGGTACTATTGGTGTTGGTGTTTGTGGTGGTGGTGATTTTGATGGAGATGATGTTGGTGGTGGTTAAGATGAAAGGTGTGGTGCCGGCGCTGGTGAAGTAGATCGCGTTGGTGTCGGTCTGTACTTATATGCCTTAGCATTTAAAGAAATAAAAATATTCCATTCTACCACTGTCACACCCGCCGTTACCAATACGAGAACAACGATCCCGCGAGTTCCGTGCTGTTTTCCCATCTCAACAGTCCCTAAATAAATTTTAACTTCAGAATAATGTTGTTTATAGTCTTATTTTTTTAAATTTGTATTTTATTTAAATATTTAAATGTATAATTCGTGTTTAAAAGACCAATGAAGTGTGTATCTTAGTATAATGTATAGTTTTAAAATTAAAACAAATAACAACTGTTAAACAGCAAAGTCTTAGCCTGATATGTGTTATCTAAATAATATTTTTACAAGTTACATAACTCTATGAACTGTGTCTTTTCAAACGAGGGGATTCTAACTAGAATATATTAAAACTAAATTCGGTAGACAATCACGAGCTAAACAATACAGGTCTTTAGACTTAGAGTATTCCTCAGAGGCGAAATGTGGCCTTTATAATTTATTACCAGCGGTGTGTTGAAATACGTAACTTCGTAGAGATCTTCCAGTTTGAAAATGAACGCCCCTCCGCTGGACATAAAGAAATTATTTTTTTTTGGATCAAGAAAAGTAGATATTTCAACATTTTACTTGTGTGCGTGCGGCGATTTTACTACAAACTTGAACTCGTCTTTACGCTAAGAAGTCAACTGATCGGGCGATTAGTGCATCAAATTACTTACTATGGCGTTGACCGTACGTTAAGTATGAAACGTAATGTTCGTTCTGTGTCACGGTCGAGATTATTATGCACAAGTTGGTCTACAGGTCTGGTCATCAAAAATAATTAATTATGTTTATAATCGTTTACTGATGTGACATCTAAATAACTCATTTGAATGTGTTCGTATACACACTGGAGAGGCGTTCATTTTTAAATAGACGATCTATACAATAATATTACAAGTGAACAAAATCTGGTAATCGCTTTCGTTGACAATAAATATAGTATTGCATTACAAATTTTATAGATCTATAAAAACGAACCATATTGTTTTACATACTTTAAAGATTTTATTTACACTATGAATTATATAAGATTCTTTCTTTGTGTAAAAGGTGAGATCTGTTTAATATTAACTAGTTCTTGTATTAAAACATACCACATAAGGCAGAACCACACGAAGACAGGGTATGTATGTAAGAACGCATATACATGCGTTCTTACATACATTATCTTATGTGTTCTTACATCTTACATACGTAAGAACACATAAATAATAAAAAAATGGATTCAGTTAGCTGGAGCATATTTTTCCACAAAAACTTTTATAAATTAACAGACTACAGTTTCATCTAAATACAGAATTCTTCGATCCGTCATTCCTTATTCAGATCTCAGATCAGATCTCAGTTATTTCTGTATAAAGCCAATTTGAAACCCGTAAGAATTAGACTCATTTTTAGATCTGTTTTCGCAGTGTAATCTTTGTTATGTGCCTCACATTTAAGTCTTACAATGAGAGCATTTTAAATTATTTCTTACATTTTTGTCACTACAGCATGCCTTGTCGCCGGTGTAAAAGTGAACATGCAAGGAAGTCTAACCCTCGGTAAGGACGTAATAAATGGTCTATCGTACTACATAGGAAAAAACGTTATGAATGGTAGACGATCGTTGATACCCACTCCCATTGAAGACCCAGCGACACTTGCAGTTCGCAATGCTCTCGTGTGCAAAGACCTGGAATTCTGTGAGGGATTGCAGCATTTTGTCAACGAATACATTATTGTATTAGCGAAGGCCACAGAAAGCATCTTAAATAGCTCCCAGATTGACTTTCACCCTGTTACATATGATGAGCAATTACAGCATAGTCTAGAATATATCAGAAAAGTTCTAGAAGACGCAAGCACAAAAATAGAAAACAATAAAGACGTATACTATTGGATACACTCAATTAAACAAATCAATGCAAAATTTCAAGAAATGATACAAGTATTCATTCCTGACGATATGGAATCTAAAGAAACAGTTAAAAACAAGATGAAAACAGAGCTAAGACATAAAATAACTATCATCACGACCTTTATTGAAAGGAAATATGCAATAAAATTGTGCTCGGAGCATGATATTTGTTCAAAGTCTAATGAGTGTACTATAGCTCTGGATAAAATTTTGATACATTTCAAGACGTTGCCGGAAGATAAAATACGTTTGTTCATTAAATATGTTTTTGAAAATCTATTCGATACCACGTTTTATAGCCACCTGAAACAGACAACCGCTCACAATTTCCAGGTAATTCTCAATGACATGGTGTATTCTAATGACACCCCAACAAAAGACTTGATGCTGTCAGTGCAGAAAACTGTTGAAGCGAGAATGGAAATTATACGCACGAATAAAGGATCAGAGGTGGCTCATGATGTACTGATAGCGCATGCGATTTTGTCAGACCTCGACCATATGTACAGTGACCGTACAGAACCGTTTACTATGTTTCTAAACCGCTTCTACGACTGGTTGGCTTCCGACATTCAAATTAATAAAGTGATACGTCAGATAATGTTTGAAATTTCAAAGGAAATATGGTCACATGACGTATATTTAGTGACGAAACTTATAAATGAAGTTAAAGTTTTTTTGGAGATGACTGTCGGGCCTGAGAAATAAAAAGTATATTTAATGCGAAACGTATTGTAACATTTTGTGTCGATAGCATTAGTAACAAATATGGTTAGATATGTGTTGTTCATCATCAATTAAATTAAAGCTTCTCTGTTTATTTTTATTTAACAAATATCTTTCTTGTGGCAAAAGCGAATAGCAAACTAATTTGCAAATTACTATCGTATCTTGTTTATTTTATCCTAGCTCCTTCTCAAGGTAAATCTTGAGCGTATAATAAATATAGTTTTAGTTGCCTATTTTGTACCTCATACATATTTTCCTCAGGGAATAAGTAAGTAATACATCATGCCCAAGCAATATTCCGTAGCGCGGAAACGAAGTATAAAGTTTATTTTGCTTTAAATTATTCAACGGACGATTATACGAACAGAGTTAAAAAGCTTTTACACTGAGTTGTTGACATATTTTAACAGTAATATCATGTTTTTTTTGCTTTTAGGTATGTGTAACTATGTGTAACCTCCCTTTTACTGTGTACTACAGTAAGAGGTAGGTTACACAATGTAAAATTAAGCTCGTAATTTCCGAAGGAGTAGGCAGAGGGGTGTAATACACTTCTATGATTCATCAATATTGTTAAACTTCCCTCCACTGATTTGGTCCTATTGTTACAAATCAGGAATAATGAATGAATAATCTCTGAATGTCAATTTTGAAAAAATCGATAATACCTTGCACGAGACGTGGTCGGACCCAGGACCTCTTAATTAGCAGTGTCACTTGGTACCATTAGACGAACGAGTTGCTTAGTAAACGGCAGCATGATTATCGAAATTCCGTTAAAATTTTTCACTTACTGTCACTTGCACCTCCTGTGAAATTGTAATGGTGTGAAGAAAAATGCCTGTACTTTAATTAACATTACGAATAAATCGGCGGTTAAGACTAGTTTATTCATAATCTTTTTATTGATGAAGATTCACTTACAAAGCAGACGATGACTGGCTAAAGTCGCCCACGCGGTCTATTTACATCAACACATATGTAAAGGGTCTGTTAACCGATAACGTTAAGACAAGGTTCATCACTACACAGAAAATAGGGTAACGGCCGCTATCCTAAGAGGGGTCAACTAATCTTAAAATCCTGGACGAGATTGCTTTTAACAGTTTCAAGAGATAAAACACAGAATTTTGAGGTACTTAGTAAACTACGGGTTGAAGCATAATCATAAATATTCTGGATATCTCAATCAAATGGTAACTCTACAGACGGTGCGTTTAACGAGCACGCAAGTAAAACTTTTTAAAGTATTCTTACAAGTGAATTTACTCCTACGCACGATCAATGGTAATTATGCGCAGTAATTAAAACTTGGACGCCTTGAGACACAAGCGCGTGTGCAAAATGGAGACGCTACGGTATTGTTGGACAACAAGACTACGGCGGCATCTTGATTATATCTGTTGTTGTTTAGCCTAACAAGTGAGACACAATAGGGAACTATGTTCCAAAACTAGATAACCGTAGTGGATACGCAAACTAGTACGTTCCGTCGCACAGCACGATCTGACTTTAGCTGCAAACATGTATTCATTTGATAGAAGTCTCTCAGAAACTTGCGTGTCGCCAGAGAGTTTTTAACAGACAGAAGGACATAAATGGAGATAGTGGGGAAAACGCGCAGTAGTATAGAGATTTAACCGTTTTATAGACTGAATATGCATTAAACTTTCTTTCATATAAAGAAGCCAGTACTACTCTCTGTATTAAAAGTACTATTAATTAACATTGCCTGTAGTCGGCGAATTTTTCTTTCGCTGAATTAGTAGAAGGTAAGGTAGGACAAAACGAATTCTACCATTTCATTTTCTTTGTCATCGGATTAACTAATTCTGGGTACACTAGGTTAATAACTCCAGCTAAGAAACCAGGCTAATACCATGTTGGCTTTGTAAGTTTTCCTTCATTTATCGCATCGCATTCACAAGTACACGATGGAACAAGTACTTTAGTTAAACACATGTGTTGGATCACATGTATTCTCGAAAACTCTTCCAAACAAATTCTTCAAGTGTTTAAAATTAATTATATGTTGATAAATTAAACTGAATATAAAATAGAAGTGCTATTAAGAATTCATTAAAGTACTCATGCAGTGGTATGATGAAAAATAATAACAATTATTGTACGTACTCATGTATGTATGTATGTCCTCATGTATGAAATATAAAATGTAAAGAGATATATGAAATATACGAGCGGCAGAGTTCAAATGTCGTTGCGATTTGCTCATTTGCCTCTCTATTGATATTAGTTATTCATATATTAAAAAGATAAATCCATCCTCCATCCAGCAAGATCCTTTACCTATAACTCTACCACACATTGTACAATAGTTATAGCACGATAAAATAATAGCCAGAATCCAAAGTCATGCATTTAACTGGGCCTTAATAATAAAAGTACATTTTCATTGTGCCGCTAGGCTCGGCGCTAGTTAAATAACGTGGAAAATTTAATCCCTGCTTCGTAGTCTAGGAGACGGGTGAGATTTTCGATGCGTTTATTATTTTTAATTTTGCTAAGTAGACATACTGTTTCTAATGAGAAGAAATTGATGAGAGAGATATTAGACGGCTGTGCACAATATATTTCATAAATTATATAAAGGAATCGGTTGGAAGTTATAGTTGGAAGGTAAGTTTTATAGACTTTAAGATCGTCGGACACGTTGTAAGCAGCTTTAAAAGTTCCAACAGTGGGTTGACCCTTTAAATGTGCCGCTATGTTCGCTACCAATGAAAGAAACAACAATGTGATGTATAAAATGACATGTTAAGCGTGACTGACGATCAATAGTGTGGGTAGTAGTGGGTTCCAAACGCAGGTCAGGGAGTTACTATTGGAATTTTGCTAACAAAAATTTTTAATCAAAGATTGTAGTAGTTGCTTGGAGTCTGGATTTATGACCAGTATATCGCAATAGGGAGACCCCTATTCCAGGGTGGGACGTGATCGTAACTGGTGACACATGGGAGTATACTATACTCCTCTGCCTACCTATTTGGGGATTGTTCGAGATGTTTTCGTTTATGAACATATGTATGTCAAAAATATTTCAAATAATTTTATAATACTATACTTACATATATTTAATTGCTCATATAATTCGTTGTTGATCGTTAGTTTGCAAATGACCGCTAGGTGTCACCAGTTATGCAAGTGATATTTAGAGAGGGAGTGGTTATTTGAAATATCAGAACATCAGGTGACGGGGAACAAGATGGTTCAGCGTGATGTAACACTGCTGTCGTTTTAGTAAAAATACAATACGAGGTATAAATAAATTATTCTGTTCCGTCTAAAGTATTCGATTTCATCGCAAATATATATAACAAGTTGCTTTGATAGTTGGCTCCTAGACTATACAGTTGCGCAAACGAAGCTTGCACGGTAATGGCTGGCTACCTGATGCGATGGCTTCATTAAGCGCGCTTTTCACTAGTAAACCAAGTTTCGGAACGTTAGTAATTAGTTTTGTGATTAATTGTGGTTAACTCATTCCAGCTATTATTTTGTAATTTATAAAGATGGAATTAAATATGATCGCCTCGTTCGTACAGTGAGAGATCCAAATCTCGGGTCGGGTACTACTGCATTTTTCTGACTTTTATTTTCTAGTAGTGGTTCGGAGTGTGGATTTGTGCCTACTGTATGGCAAGGGGGTTCACAATCTATCCTATAGTGGGTCGGAAATATAAAAGCTGAGAAATGGGTATGTACTGTACTTCTCTGTCTACCTCTTTCGGGTTTACTTTACGTTACATTTGGTACTTAACCTTTTTATTTATTAAAGTTACGCCTTACGCGATTTATGGCATATTCGTACTTGTAAATAGTATTGTGGGATTTTTGGATGCATTATGCACTATTTCTGTAGAACCTTAATTGTATTTACGTATTAGTTAAGTACATTTTTGGCAGTTCATTCACAGTACACGTCGGAATTTTCGAATAATTCACAGTTAAAAAAAATGACATTTAAACCAATATGGCGGCGCTCAATTAAGCGGCATTGAGAGATGTCGTTCCGAATTTTAATTCAAAATGTGTAGCGACGAGGCACAATGGGCGGTTTGAGTGAATGGGAATACATTGATGGAAAAGGAAACAGCTTAAACATAGGTTCTTGTTATATATTTATCTTTAATACTATATACATAGATACATTTATCTTTGTCTGCCAACCCGTATTTGGTCAGTGTGGCAAACTAAGGTCTTAACCTTCTCATTCTGAGAGGAGACTCATGTTCTAACAGTCGAACGATAAAATGGTCAACAATAAAAATTAACTTTACATAATATACACATATTATTTGGTATTTTTCGTCATTATAGCATCAAACCACTCAAATTATTTAGGTCATACCATACGACTTACAATTAATTGGTATCCACGAATTTTCTCAACATTCTCTATCGAGGTTACACAATCCGCCGGGTACCATTATCATCATAGATATATTATATAAATAGATTAGGCAAGCTAAGTAAATATCGTCTCGTCGTTAGAGAAAGAAAGAGAATGAATTTGGTATGTGCCAGCAACTTCGCGCGTCATCATATAAACCACGTATACAAAATACATGTACAAATACATACTATGTCAGTTAACGCGATATTTTGGATTATAAACGCGCTTATAGCGCTTACTGTATCTGTATATTATCTTATGAAACTGAAACGCACACTTCATCTGTGTATTTTGTGAGTTCTTTGTATGATATATCTTAGCTGCGTAATGCTTTCCTTACGTGACGATTTCTACCATTCTACACCAACCGTAAGCCTCGTTAAGGAATATTATTCCAAAAAATATTTCTTACTTATTTTATTTTTATGAAATTTACATTTTGATATCTACATTTGGTACTTTAGTTTCCCAAAACAATAACCAATATTTTACTGTTAAATGTTTCGTGAATACATCAATTTATAAACCTGATTCATTTAGTTAATAACTTATTTCTTTTGTATTTTGTGAGCTATTGTCTTCTAAAACAATGAATTATTTTTTCATGAATGTTAAATACATAAAACAGTATACTTACAAATTACATATTACATCCATAAATTTCTACTCGGTTTAGTCGACGCGTTCCTAAAAAATGTGGTCCGCGATGCCCGTATCATAGCATGTCTCTCTCTAAATCAGCACACATTGAAACAAGCATTGCTGTTTAATAGTAGACAATTTTTTCAACTGCGCTAAAGTATCACTACAATCGAAACTGGAAGGCCTCACATTCTTCATTTCACTTTGAGACGGTATTTCCCAATATTACCGATATTGTCGGAATATTTCAAAACGTTGCAACATTATTAAATTCTCCGCGACAAGAGAACACACGATGCGATATGAAGCGCTTGCAACAAGAGCGATGTTACTCTGTCACTGAAAATTTAATAAGAGTACCTACACAACATTTTTGGAATATGCGGTCGTAAAGAACCCTTGCTTTTATCAAATATACCCGGTCGGAGAGCACAGCAGATATTGATTGCATTTAATATATAACTTTAAGAAATTTTAACTGTACATTTTAAATGTTTTATGGCCAGAAGGTGCTCGAGCGCCGTCATAAATAACTGAAATGTAAGAATAGACTATACTGATATGTGCTAAGACCTGTTTTAAATAATTACGATCAAAATCTGCTCTGCCCTTTCAGCCGATACTTCTTATGCAATAGCTTCATCTATCGCAATTTGTTTAATATCATTCTGATTCAAATCTCAGTCGTAACATTTATGTAATATTTTGTATTGCATTTCCATTTTTACTTACTATTTGTAAATTAATTATTGCTTGTAATAAATAAAAAAAAGTTAACACTACATAATAATTTAATTAAACTGTATGAACAAAACCGTTCATAACAACCTTCGTCATCGTACTATTCAACATTGACTGTCCACTGTTGGGATTGATTTTCTTTCAGCCTGTAGATAGCTCTGGCCATGATCGGTTGAGTTGCCAACTAAAGGTTGACAAACTAAACATACTTCAGACGGCTTCATGAACTCCGAGATGCACAAGTTTTGTCATAACTTTATTCTTCACCAAGAGGCCTATTTTGTCCTAATAATTAATCCTTAAATACATTACATTTATGCACCTATTCCCTTAACTAAGAACACCAGCAAGACCCTATGAAGTACGGGCGAAAGTCCATGGCCGATATTGGGTATTCGACTTCGGGGAAATAAATGTAGGGGGGAGGAGGCTGCGAGAAGCAATTGCAGCCACAGTCAAAATTATCATGGTATATACATGACAGAGGAGCGTCATCACAAATGTAATACGGATTCACGATGTCTCGGTGGCACGGTGGTGGGGCGTCTTCAAAAATATAACATGGGTTCGTTACAATGATATCTCGACAACAATTGCACGTTGGGCAAATGTATTCACATTGACCGCACTGTTCGTAAGGCAGCGGGCTTGGGTGGGTGTTGCCACGCGTGGGACAATTGCTGGGACACGGCACTATCTCGAACACGAGGTCGGAGAGGATTTGTTCAATGGCCAGTGTCAGGGGATCGACAGATCTCGCTTCGTTCAGGGTTATGCTCTGAAAATGAAAACGAAAAATAATTAGGTCCCAAGACGCTTTTTAGCGTATTCCTTCTAGAATTTGAAAGAAAATACTTTTCAATGGTAAAGAATGTATTCGAGCAGATTCTCCTCGAACTTTAAGATAGCCTGGTACATAATATTGTCACTGTTAAATAGGTATTATGGTCCAATAACGATATCAACCCTTTATAGTTCCACTGTTAGAACATGGATTTCTTTTTAGTTACAAAAAACATGTTTTTTTAATTTTTGATAAGACCCTGAAAATTATTTAAATATCTTAATTTTTTTAAGAGTAGACAGTTAATGCAAAGACTGTGTTACAATAAGTAGGTTTGAAAGGATACAAAAAAAAACTACCAAAAATATATATAGACATTCAAAAATGTATATTAAATATTTCATTGTATTAGTAAAGTTTCAGTACATACATACATTGACATTAACTTACACAAACTACTGTAGCATTCCAATTAGCAATCCCGAAACGTTTAACTAATTACATGTGTTCCTTACATATATGTACATGTGTTTGGAAATTTATTAATACCATTATATTTGGAAACGAAGTTGTGCAACTCTAATACGAGTTGTTAAGTGACTTACCAGTATCACAACGGTTTCCGAACCATTTCTGTTGGGCGCAGAAATTTGGTGCAGTTGTGAATACATTTACTAACCAAATAGTTTTACAGTAAAATAGATATATATATAAATATTAAGTCAAAGACAATAATAATTGTATTTCATTTTAATAAATAACTTCGTTCTAAATTTCGATACGTATTAACATTTGCCAATGCGTAATATTTGTATAATTCAGTTGAATCTATTTATACAAAAAACTGATCCTATACTATTAATATTTGTTACTCTTTCACGTAAAAACGAATGAATGGATTTTAATGAAACTTTATAATTTATATAGCTTATACATCAGAATAACACATAGGCTACAAGCTACCATGTATAAAAATATTCTGTGAATTTTTCAAAATATCAAATACACGTAAGTGGGATTTGCCGAGCTGAAATCCGCGTTGTGCCCTTCGGCTCTCACCCCTAGCTCGCCTACTCATCTTTTTTGCGTAGGTATTTGATTTTTTTCTTTTCTTTGTGGATGTTGCTGCATAAGCTACTTTTCGTTCTAGAATTCCCACCAGGTCCGTATATACGTGGGAAAATCTTTGTGACATACTGATTTCCACGCGGGCGAAGCCCCGAGCACATTTAGCGTCCATATAACTTTAGACATTAGATAAAAAAATTAAATTTTTACTGATACGTAGACCGATTTAAAATAAATAACAGATGATTTTCGTTAAAACACATTTAGTACATTTAGTAAAATGCCGTTTTTTACACCTTTTGAGTAGCTCCTTGTCAACAATAAAGTACTCTGGAAAAATCTACTTCAGTAATTGCACGTTTGTTGGAGCAACATAGATATACGTCGCACGGACAGTTTGTTGATATGAAATAATAGCTTCTATAACAGGTTATGGTCGGATAAAACACGAAACAAATAGTAAAAATGTGTAAAGTGCATTCAGTGTCGAATAACTTCACTATATAAAAATTCGTGGTCAATGAAAGTGCGTGCGCACAGAGAGCGCGCGCACGGGCGGCCCCGTGCTGTTCGACCGCATCGTCGCGGTCGGATTCGTGACCGTGCCAGCTCGCCGGACCGACGCACACGACGAGCACGTGGGCGCCCGCTGTAACCGGCTCGTGCAGCTACTCGTCGTACCGCGACGCAGTATCCCGTTCGCGCCAACCAACTCTGCATAAATCATAAACGGAACATTAAACATGAACGTGCGCTCCATGAGCCGCAACAGTTATTGTGAGGATGTCTCATTTATGTATGTTCAGGGGTGACAGAGAATACTTTATATTCATTGCTTTTGAAGCCATTTTATTTACTTATTCAGGAAATATGTACATGTTTATGTGAACTAAGCCTATGCAATGTGACACGAACAGAATAAACTTTTTTACGTTTATAGCACGATCATGATAAAATAACGTATAGAAATTGTGAAACGGAAATTTAAAAATGATTTGTGCATTTTTCAGCTGCTACCACGTCACATATAATTTGCATTACGACATTTTTAGCACGTACTTGAAACGTGAAACGTGATACAGTTCTTTGCGTTTAAGCTTAATACAAACCACAAGTAGCACTTAGTATAACGGTGTTATTTATTAATAATGTAATTTCATGATAATATATGTGTCCCTAGTTATTGTTAGATATTTATAAAGACAGACATTAATAAACGTCGGTTATGG
>DWEI01003516.1:0-12753 GCA_018245875.1 Mysoria ambigua | reverse complement strand
GGTGAATCGTGGGAATGTTCTGCATTCCTCTGCCTACCCCTTCGGGGATTACAGGCGTGAAGTTACGTTTACGTACTCTATTAATTATTTTTTTCTAATCGTAGGTGTTAGCGGAGGCGTAACATCAAGCGTCACGAGAGGCTGAGCTATACGATCCTCAACCCGCATGCCCTGCTTGAGGATAACTTTCAGGAGAGGCCTATCCAGCAGTGGAGTGTAATTGGCTGATGATGATGTAACATTCAGAATTAAGCATCCCGATTTAACACGTGAATTAAACAAATAAACAGGTATTAACAATTTTCAAAATCAATATGACATGTAATTATAATGTAATGGGGAATGTATAGCTGGACTACATACCACAGCTAACAAGACCGGTCTCGACTTTTTCTTACATCTGTCTGGGGCGCCTCAGCGTGGTTTTGTTACACGTGTAATATTACGGGTCCGTGAACAGATGATTGTAAAGAGGGAGACAGCTACAAAAAAAGACGAAGGAAAGAGAAGCAAGGGGCTGGCAGCGATTGGGCGCAAGAAATATTACTTATTTCTTTTAGTCGACAACGCGGTAATCACATTTGCTTTTGTTCGTTTCGGCCCTTTCATTCGCTTAATCGCGTTATTTCGGGACTTGGAGCCTACTCTGTTTAAGGCATAAGCGGGAGCGGGTTGTATTTGGAATAGCAAAGTACGTATTCAAAAATTATTAAGAAAGAGATAAACTTGCTCGATCCGTTGAATCTAAATGGAATATATCAGTTTTCATACGCAGCAGAATTGGAACTCCTTAAAACGGACGCAGTGATAATTAACTATTCTAATGTTCGTCAACCATTTGCTTCTTCAATCGTAACTGCAAAAACTGGATATAATTTAAAACCCTAGAACTAGAACGTCAAATTCCTAGAACGACTAATTTATCATAAGTTTACGTATCGATTATTTAGGCTGCACTGTTACATAAATTATTGTTATATAAGTCTTGAAATAAATCCACCTCATTTATTACGTAAAGAAAATTTCGTGAGGCGAAAATCATTCTACATAATTATGTACATACAAAGTGAGATATTATAATTATCGATATACTATTTCCGTGGTCTGGTAAAACTAAAACTTTCATACACCTCAGTACTAACTTCGACCGCAACATTCGCTCAAGTATTTTATGCAGATGAAGCAAATTTATGATTCTATCAATTGGAATAAAATTTTCTCATTAAACAACCGACGCCCGGTAAAAAGTTTATGGCGTAGCTACATTTCAGAACGTTGCTAGAGTTGGGGAAGTGTTTTATTTTAATTGCACAGATGGAGAACTTAGTCAACTATTTCCATTCATTTTCATTCGAATTTTCGTTCAGTCTTTGCAGTCAGTTCGAAACTGGGAACTATGGGTACTGAATTTTTTTACAATTCAATAATTATTTTCACTCCATTTTCTACGAGTTCTTTCACCTGAGTCTTATTATTTTACATGATATTAAAATTGTTTACAAAACTATCATTTCTTACCACTGCAAAGATAGTTACTCATTTGCTTTATTGGCTCAGTATTTATTATTTTCTAAATTTCTTTACTTGTCACTTATTATTTTGAAGAATACTTTAAATATTTGCAAAAATTTTTAATAACTTCGATCAAACCCTATAACTTGTACCACAAACCGAAGGGAATAAGCGGATGAAAAGGAAGGAAACAAGTCGGCGAAAGACGGGCCGCTGGATAGTTGGGTAAATACGTGAAAACCGCTGCGGGCCTGTTTGCTTTACGCCTAAATTGATACCCATTCTACGCTCCATGGGTATATGATTACTCTATTGTTGGTGAGCGCTTGTATCGCATGTGAAAGCGCCAGTAGAAGGCATCCATTTTTCAAAGTGATGTACGGTTTTGTATTCGTACACAGCGGATATCACTTCGCGGAACTAATTTAACTGTTCATATTGGAAATCAGGTAAATTTTCGCCTTAGAAACATATCCTCTGATTATATCGAATAATAGATACGGTTACAATTTCAGTATAATTTGATACTGCACTGACAATAGTTACAAGAAGAGTTATTAATCTTAATCAATTAATTTCTTATGAATAGTTATAAATCTTCTGCAGTATTTTATTTTAGTACACGTTATGAAAGTTCTGTTCAACGTTGGAATGGGAAGTTATACGTTTGTCTTTAATCGTTTCTCATATTGAGAGAAGACACACGGTGGAACGATAAAAAAGCTGATAAGCATAATGATACTGTATCGAGTGATGCTAATGGTGAGGATAATGATGAGAATGACATTGGTGAATATGATGATAATGATGAGGACAATGATATTAATGACGAAATATAAGTATCTGAAAAGAACAAGACACAAACAATTTAAAACAAAATGTCAAAAAATAAAGCCTCTAACAAGCAATTCATTATGTCAAACGCTGTAATAATATGATAATGACACCATGAACATTCTAGTCCTTGCTGTAGTAAGCCCAGTACATAATGCTTGGAAGAAATGAGTATTATATTACTAGGCAGGTTTGTAACACGAAACACTGCGACCAAACGCGTAACTTGCAGTATACGCATAAACTGTCTTAGCTGACGTCGTGCAACATGCACGCCGCACCTGGATTCATTTGCATTTTTTATCAGAATGCAGCGGCGAACGAAGGGACTTTGTATTGGGCCTTTAAATTTATTTATGTCTCAATGTTTGGGCGCCATTTTAGCATCGTGTTTTGTTCGATTTAAGAAATTAAAATCTCTATAAAAATAGTACAGATTTCCATAATAATATAACTAAAATATTCAACTAAATTACAGGAATAAAGACAGATGAAAGTATAAGTAATTGCGCGCGTAGTGGCACGTTAGATGTGTAAGAATGAAGATACTCAGCGCTTGGTGCTCTCTGCCTACCTCGTAAAGAATGTGGCGCGATGATATTGAAAGTATTATTATTATACGATTTTCAGAAGTCAGTTATTAATACGTCAAAACTACGAACAATTGTCTCGTCAGTTGAGTGGTTACAAGCGCTAGTAATACTCGAGAGCTCCGGGCTTCGTATCCTACGTCGTATTAGAATTTTATTATTAAGATTTTACTATCTACCTTTTCGGGGATTAAGGGAGTGATGTTACGTTATCTATAAAATGCATGTATAACAAAGATATATTTATATTGGAATTTTTGTTTGGATAAGATACATTACATTCGTATAATTTTGTATCGATTACCCAAAATCCAGCATTGGATGTAACTGGGTTATAATCACAATCCATGACAATAAATCTCCTGGAACACTGTTATTTCTTTTCCATTTTACTTAAATTAATTATTTTTGATATATTTTACATCGAGAAGACGAAAGATGTTTGAGTCGAACAAATCTATTGGACCTGTTTAAAATGGATGCATTGAACAGGGCGGTAGAGTTCAGCTATGACCTGCTTATCAATATTAGCATCAAACGATTTGCTAGTTAATAAGAGCTATCGCTAGTAGCCTAGAGCGATCACGGAGGAGCCGACATGGCTGATAGGGAAATCATTTGTGAAATCATATTACACTTATTCGAGTCACGGTAACCAACCAGTGATACAATAAGCAATCTTATGTCACAAGAAATAAGCGCTAGTTAAACCGCGTCTTCTGGGACTTCGTTACGTTCTTATGATTTGAGTTATTGTAATGCAACTCACTAAGAATGTGAGTACAGGCGATATACAGTCTTATTACCAGTGACATAAGTGTTACGTGCCGTGACATATTTAATATGACGTAACGAATGTATTTCTCGTGACTGAATTGTTTCTCCCGTAAAGGTCACTTGTTTTTGTGACTATATGTCAAACAGATAATGATTTTCACTTTAGAATAGTTTAACGTTACACTTGAGGTGTTTTGAATAAATTCTATAACGTGCAAAATAATGACTCAAAATTATTATAACCGAAACCTGAGCCCACGTACACTTGGAAAAGTTAGCTATGCTGTGCGTAATGAACAACAATTGCCTTGTCCATTAGCCCCCCCTGAGGGATTATGCCCATGATCCCAATGCTGGGCATGCGGGTTGGAATTTGGGATTGCAGAGTAGACCTCCTTACTTCACCTACGTAAATTAAATGCCTACAGACAGCCAAAGCACTGACACCATTTATTTAATTATGATCATTAAGAATAATATTCTGGTCTTATAAATGCATTGCAACAAACTGGAAGTAATTTTATGATAAAAGTAACCTTGTATTATGATAAAATTATTTTTAGCAACTTTGGTTAGTTATCGCAAATCAACTGACTCAGAAATAATAAAATACAATGACTCGCTAGGCATTCCAATTGTTACTCTAAACGGCCTCCCGCGCACTGGAGGTGACGTCATCCGATTAGTGTCGCGTATCGATAATGGAAATATGAAAACAGATATCGATACGAATCGTTGACTGGTCCGCAACTACCCGTTCGCGTGTTTAATGAACACAATTCATAATGAATAATGTGACTTTGTCTCGTTTCCGGTTTGTTTACAGCCCTTCGTGTTTCATTCGATTTTATTGTAGACATATTTTATAGGTTTCTGTTGATTATTATTATTGTAATACTGTTATTTATAATCTGTGATCGTATTCCATTTTTGAAATCGTAATTGCACTTTCCACTTAGGAAACGGATAATTTATTACGCATATTAAATCGTTAATGACAATCGAATAAGGTTATAAGCATCGATTATTCCACTGACATTCGAGTATGATTCGCTGTTCTATTAATTTATTTTGCATTGTTAGGTTTTATTCCATTTTTTATTGCGTAAGTAGGTTCATGTAGTTTTTGTGTTCCGCGCAGAATGTTTTATTGACAGGATGATGACATAATAGTATACTTTAATATTTGTCGTCTTATTATCACAAACTCGTCATAAGATCATCAACATATATAGATACAGACATTTCTACTACACCGCACATATCTGACTATAATGTTTAACTGAACAATTAATTAATACGTTAAGCTGAAATTATCTCAGTGATTCGGGAATACGGTGTATTATAGTGTAAACTTCCTTGCCGTATATTCTGCCCTACCTCAGACAAACATCACATGCGCATGTCTACAATATGTAAGTAAACTCGTCTTTCGCCCAAAAGCTGAGCATTGACTTTAAAATAGCATTTGGCAATCAACGTGGCTGGCTACAGTTTCAATACAGTAAAACCTAATTCGGATAAAATACCAATGCGTAACAGCGAAGTGATAATTTCCAAGTACATGTCATCGTGATATCATAAAGTAATTTGGTTACAAAAAAATATGAAACCAACGTGTAAAGATTGTACAACGACTTTTAGCTCGAAAGCTATTTATTCGTCTACAATGTTTGTATCGTTGTTAGTTCATAAATTATATTTACCGTACGTGTAGATGCCATCTAACTGAGCGGAGAACCTCGCAAGCGTATAAATCATACGCCTTTGTAATATGTCGACCTTAATGTTATCTGCGAGATGCCGTCCACGTTATTTATATCCTGTATTACGCATTACAAAATGTTCAAATAGAGATAGATTCTATAAGCTATAAGTCTAGTTTTTGTCTGATTCGTGAATTTTTCTGCCAGTTTAAACTGTACATTTTTAAAATATCGTCACGTTAGCTTGTTTAAGGATAGACAGAAGGCATGAAATGGCAAATATTTATATCGTTTCAAATAAGACGTTTTTTGTGCGTGAATTACTATTTAATATCCTTAAATAAAGGCATGAAAATAAATAAAAACCAAATTTGTCCCATAATTATAAACTTCGGAAAAACCTATCACTAATGTGATCAAAATAGCTGAAAATTGCATTAAAATAGATCTAGGAAGATGTGAAAGTGATAACGGGCGAGTACTCTCAACGGCACTGAAAAATCAAACAGTCGCCTTCAGTTGCAAAAACGACAAGGAATATCTTATTGACGGATCGCAATTACAGAACGACGGCATTAGACGGGATATCATCACAGACACGACAATTTTTTGTCACCCGTTTCGTGTCGATGTTATTTCGCGGACGCTACCAACCTCAAATGAATCGTAACTCCGAGTGTTAAGGAGGAAAATGGCTTGGATGCGTCGGACGTCCATATCAGGATACATGTGACAAATCGAAAGAGAATTAGCGCAGTGCAGATAAAGTTTGACATATCACTCGACTGGCTTTCGACCGCGACTTTGTTCTTGTTGCGGCCATTATTACTAGTGTTAGTTAATATCCGTTCGATTGCCATTGGGGCAGATACACGATTTATAGATTTGGACGTTTAATATTTTTTTTATCTGCGTGCTGAAACAGTAACGGTTGTATGTAAAACAATATTATTATTAACAATTCAAATAATAAGTCAGTCTGGATACATTCCCTGAACTTATTTCACCTTTTTAACCTGTAACCCAAGAGTTATGGTAGGAATTCCATTAGCAAATTTAGGAGAAAAGGTATGTAATATGAATAGTTATGATCATTATAATTTATATTATGGAGATATATTATGGAGATATGGAGATATAAGTAAGTTCTGATCTTTACATTTTAAGATAGGTATGTTCTTGGGTTAATTAAGATAACATTGATATACAAAAAATAGATCTTATACTAAAACAACATCTCTTTCCAGATTACATAATAATCAAGCAAAATAATTTAAAATAAGATTATAATAATATGTTCTATAAAATAATAGACCTAAATGATTATCTCGTCTCTGGAAGCAGAAATTGTATACATTATTTGTAATGTACATTTGCTCCGCGACATCATATGGAACAGTTCAAATCTTTATCCAGAACGAATCAAATTACAACACACATTATATTAATATCACAGTGGAAACGGAGACCAATTTACGAGTAACACTGCACAAACACCGATACGAGAACACAAACAAACATAACACAACGTCAACCCCTAGAACATTGCACCAAAACGCCACATAGAGTCAGAAAGGTACAAGAAATACCTTCACAGAACACAATAACAATATCACAGAGAGATAGAGCGCGTAAAAATTTAAATTAGATGCAAAAACAAAAACGCCTCGCAACGCTAATAGCGTTACGAGATTTAAAATGTTTTTCCGCCGGAAAATGGAGTTAGCCGCAGGAGCGGTATTGTTTTAAAAACCTGGAACAACTATAATGCCCTTTGTTTTTATGTAAATTCCGTGAAAATGGCTGTCCCGCTAATAAATACAAGTGGGGCGTCTTATCCGGTAGATGCAGATTAACTGATAAAAGCGTAAATAGTTGTAGGGCGAACGCTGTAGCGCTGGAGTTATGTAATGGCGTATTTCCGAGCGTAACTGCTTGCGGGAATGCAGCGGCTTTTTTGCTCTTTGAACGGCCATCGATCCTTTCGTTTCTGAATACGTGCTCATTATTGCATTCAAAACTACACCAGTAATGCTCATCGATCACATCATTATAACCGATCATTATATTCACTATAACCGAGGTAACTAATTGTCATAAATATAATTTATAATGGATCTAACTTTTCAGGAAGAAGACTCTTTTCACATGCATACAGTTTACATACATATGTTCACGGTATCTTTAAAATAAGTATATTTATCGGGTATAGAAAACAATCGTCTAATGATATCTATACAAACTGCACTCACATACCGTGGCCGGAAGCTGCAGCGCGATGTTCTTCGGTAATGGCTTACATTATAAAGGTCAACGGACATTGGAGTGGTGCCAAGTGACAGGCAGGGAATATGCGAGTACAATGACGCCACTGGAGCAGGTGGGCACTTGGCTCCTTATTACACCCACATTTGCTGTCATATCGGCATCGATAAGGACTTCTATAAATGTTCCAAAAGTAGGTGCTAACAGGTATTTGCGTGCCAAGCACCCGGTTGAACAAATTGTATTCCTTTTTCTGTATTTTAGGGAATATGCCAAAATTTTTCGCTTTATGTCTGCCATGATTTTAAACCAAGGGTATAGTTTACTGATACATCATGGGTCATCATTTCGAAGGTACTGGAATCATGTCTACGTCATTCATATTCAATTAATGTTCCTATTTTAAAAGATGTCAAACAGAATTATTTGAATAAACCCAACAAAGTTTTCAGGTACACCATTGCTGTGTTCGACTCTATGTAGATTTCATATCAGAGAATTGCCTTAAAGATTGATTGCAAACCTTCTCATTTCCAGGTAGGTAGATACATTTACATAAGTTTGAAATCAAATACAGAAGAAAATCTCTAACCCATTTTTTCGGACCTTTTATCGTCCCACTGCTGGACACGGGAGGCTTCCAGAATGAGAGAGTTAAGTTCTAACCTATATTCAAAACACAAATATTTTGCCAGCATGTGAATCGAACGAAACACCACTACCTCAAGAGTCAGTGTCAGTTTCCAGCGTGCCGTTTTACTTCAGGATATCACAAAATCATATTACAACAGGAATAATGTTGGATGAAGTTTCTACTATAACGTTATCAGAAATTTCCGTAAAGCAAGTAAAATATTTAACCGAACTGATAGTACAATAGCGATCGATAATCCTAAGAATTGGCCACACGGAAGGTGAAAGGACTGGCCTAGTTACGAGAATCCTATTACTGCCGGGTGACTTTTATAGTAGGTCACTTAAAATGTCAACGGTGCCATTATGTATGGCTTTAAGTTTTAGAAGAATTCACGAAAACTTTACGAAAAATTTATAAAATTACTGTTGAAAAAATGTCACAGTCCTTTAAGTGTTTAGACGATACAACAATTGTTTTCTTCGGCAATGAAAACTTTAATTGTAAATATGTTTTAAGGAGGAAAAAAGCCAACTATAAAGTTTGATGTTTAATAGAAATGGGATAGAACTTTTAAGGTAAGAATAACCAGATCTGTGATCCAAGTTTAATCCCCTTATTCTATCACACTTGCTTCTATATCATACTATATTTGGGGTACGACAAAAAAGAAACGCGAAAAACAAAACGAAAGTGATTACTGGCCATTTTACTCTCCAAAATCGATCTAACAAAGAATTGGCCAACGACAGCCGTGGGGTAGGAAAGGCCCGGTATTTGAGCGTCCCATTCACCGTGGGAACAAAGCCGCAGCCCTGGTGACTTTTAGCCGGTTAATTAGAATGTCAACGGCACTTATTAATCAAAACGACATGGGAGCAGCGCGCGGAGCGACGCCTTTTGTCCTGTCGCGCTATTATGTTGTTTTGTATGGAAGGAATATGTTTAGCCATACGGTGTGTACGAATCAGACATTTTTTATTCAGCTGATCCACTTCTTATGACATCGGGACGTGATTTGTTTGTGCATAATTATGTTGCATGCTAATATATGTATGTATATAATATTCGAGTTTACATGTAGGTACGTAATAAAAACCCAAATGTAGCTTATTTTTAACGAACAAAATATTATAAATATTAACAATGATGATTCATTTATTACTTTGTTCTTCATGTTAATCAACACCAGCTGACGAAAAACACATTCATCTCCATTAGGCTCGAGATATTTGAACTAAATCTACAAGGTATGATTGAGCAATCTAAATGTTAAATGGACGACTTGTCGCAATGCAGCCGCGGCCGGCATTTGCATTTGTCAGTGCCGTGCTCGTTATCGGCCGCGAACGTCAAACATTCTGATCCGTGGCGAAAAATGAACGTCTGTATTCGTAAACAGTTAATCAGTCTCTCTTATCGCTTCGATACATTTTATGTGGAACGTAATTACGTTAAGGATCGCACCCACATCACCCTGGCCACCGGAATAGCTGTGATGCGACCGCGTCATCAATCATGCGGAGGGGGAACTATATAAGCGTCCCGGTGGCGGGGGGCGGGGCATTCTTCATTAGATGGCCAAAGAGAGAGGACGTCAACAGCTCATATATTAATCATCAGACTATTCCGCCTTATGTCGCTCATGCTTGTCGTCGCCCAGTTAATGACGACTTATACATGACTGTAATAAATCAAGTCAATTGGTACTCTCCAGCTCGATGAAGCTGTATAAATGTAGTGGAAACCTCACAAGGATTAATTAATATATAAAATCAAGCTTCTAATTTCCGTATTTCATTCGCTCGCGTGATTTTCTAGAATGCGGACGTCGCGTTTCCTGTTGGCACCGTTATTTTTGATTAATATGAGCTTGCTCGCATAATATTAAACATTACAGAACATACGGAAACGAGAGAGCCTACTGCGCTAGTGAGCTCAAGGGTTAATTTTCAAAATCGCACAACAAAATAATACGGTGCACGTTTAAATACGAAAATTTGCTGGTTTTTGCGACATTTTTAAAACAATTCGCATTTGTCACAGATGTGGGTCAGTGAACGTGAGCACAATAAATAGCTACTCATTGCACATTTTTACTACACTTACTACTTGGCGAATTTATTATACCCACTTACTTTTTTGTTATTTCCGTTGCGAATTACGTTTGGTTGCTTTTGTTTCGGGAATGTAATGCTAAATTTTCAGTGAGCCGATTCGATATTTTTTTTAATGTAGCTCATTATAACTTACAACCTATTAGAAATGTAGAGATAATAAGAATAATGAACTCGAACCTTGGATTTTTTATCACAATAAAAAAATTAAAATTTGCAATCTGAGATGACAAAAAAGCTTTTACAATTTTTTAAAAGTCCAAATATTAAATTGCAAAAGATACAATCGGTCCTGGACTCCAATTATCGTCGGAAAATACTATTAATATTGCTGTGATTTTCATCTCGACACCCGAAATGTCACAACGTAGGAGACACTAACATATTTTTAGATCGCTAATGGCGTAGAAGTGTACGTAATTCCTTTAAATTTGCATTTATCCATAGACCACGGCAAACGCACAATCAGATGGCTCGCCTGCCTGTTTACCTTGGCTTTAATATGCCGTCTAATATGGCGTCTATCTTATCTTTATCTTAAGTACTACTTCTTCATTCATCGCTCTCCTCATACACGCGTCACTGCTTCGATATACACCGACTGACGACAACGTCTATACGTACAGACGCTACCCTCCTGTAAATCTCAATTGACGCACGACGCACGACGCACACCCGGGCCGTAAGCCGCCCCGCTTCATCCGGAACTATCCGGTTAAGTACAGGCGACTCACGTACGACGAAGTTCGCGCGGCGCGGTATCGGAAACTTTCCAACTCGAAGTATCGAACCGTAACCCAGGTACTTGGGTGAAGCGAGTGTTGTCGAATGCGGTTTGGATAGCTGTAACATTACCTTTTTGTTTCGATATAGTGATTTAGAAAGTGTAATGTTGTTAGTGTGAAAATGGAATAGATTTATAAAAAATACGATGATAATTTTAGGGTATAGGATAAATATATATAATTGATAATTTTATTCGACAAATATAGAAAAGTGTGTTTGGTACTAATGATAACTTAGGAACATTCCAAATGGCAGTATTTAATTTAGACCAATGCACAAGGAATGTTGAATTGAATCATTCTAAGGGTGTCTTCTCATAATATTTGTAAGTAACAATGCCACTTTATTTTAAGGATCAATACACGGTCGATGTGATCAATAGACTTTGAAGTGGAATTAATTTTTAATCATCAATAGTACCATTCCGTGAAACTGGATTCTGTATGGTTCGTAATAATAGCGAGATATATGTCCCTATTTCTAATGACTTAGTGTCATATCTAAACGTCTCAGTTTGAAGATAAGATGATCTATGTTGACACTGATTAAAATATATGAGCATGTGTTACGTGAACATTTTTGAGTCATTAGAGTCAGTGTTCATCACAACTGGAATTATTTATTCACATCTACAGTTCACATTTTCACCATCATTCATCTTTATACCGTTCGCTATTAGATACGAATAAGGAAAGTTAAAGCCAAAGTGCAACACGCAAACCATGATGTATTCTTAAAGTGTGAATTTCCAGAGCGTATTATGTACAAAGAGTTATTATACATGGATCGGGTCGAGTGACTAGGGAATAACATACTTCGCAGAAATGATCTATTCAGAACTATCGCGAAATACTATCTCGTTTAAAATTCAAAATACTATACAAATATACATACATGAAGTCATTGCTATACTTTAAGATTTACCTGTGTAATGAATAATATGTACCTACTTTAATGTAAAAACGTTTTGTGAGTGTATAATTGAATTTTTTACTGAATTAACTCTCGTTCGTATTTTTACATGGGATCCGAAGCAAGTTGAGCTATACTAAAAAAGCATTGTGAGTTAAGCCTTCAGACAATTTTAATTATGGTATACATATATATTATGGTATTATAATCATAATTCGTATTACATTCTCAGTATGAAGTTAAGATTTTGGTTTCTAAATCGACCAGCATCATATTAGATTCTCATAATACTATCTGATGATCTTCATAATCAGGATTTTCTAATGAAGACACGAACCAACTGGCACCAACTCGGAACTTTCGTATTTCACCAGATTTATCTTATACATTTCAAAATGATAAATGCAGTAGGAATTAATGAATGGCCGTGTAAATCGGTACAAGCTTGCGTGAGTGTGCCGGATTAGACGCGATAAGCGCCACACAGTGCGGCGGTGTATCACCTGACTTAGTTATAAATAGTATATGAAAATAACATTGCACTGTGCACTGACTACTTCTATTTTTTCGTTATTCTCAGATTACCTAGTAGTGGCTCGGAGTGTGGACCTGTGCCCGGT